>JBBIGA010110307.1:0-10656 GCA_037576975.1 Alestes dentex | reverse complement strand
CTCTCTGTGTCTCTTTCTCTCGGTTTCTCTCTCTCTCTCGGTCTCTCTCTCTCTCTCTCTCTGTCTCTGTCTCTCTCTCTGTCTGTCTCTCTCTCTCTCCCTCTTTCTCTCTCTCTCTCTCTGTTTCTCTCTCTCTCTCTCTCCCTCTTTCTCTCAGTCTCTCTCTCTCTCTCCCTCTTTCTCTCAGTCTCTCTCTCTCTCCCTCTTTCTCTCAGTCTCTCTCTCTCTCAGTCTCTCTCTCTCTCATGCTGGTGGAAGTGTTGGAGTGTGGCTCCGTGTAACTCTGCTGGAACAGACTGAGACTGCAAACTTGCAGTTCTATTCTGAGGGTGCGAGGCAGTGAAGGATGGAAACAGAAACAGCAGTCATTTCCCTGAGCAGAGTAGGACTGTGGGAAAAGACCGGGTCTGCAGCACTGAACCACCACGACAAACCCAGGAGCGCTCGGGACGACCACAAACCTCCGGACAGAAATAAGACGGCTGGACAGGAGAGTGGATAACATCACCCCACACACAAAACCGGTGGTGTGATTAACGCAGCCAGGCTCCACCCACAGCCAGGCTCCACCCTCCTTCACAGCGACAGATATGAGGTCAGACACGCTGTACAGAGTTCCCTGCAGTCCATGCAGAGGAAAAAACAAGAAAAACCAAGAGCACAGCTTTACATTCAGCACATTTCATACTGGTTGCAATGTGCAAACCAGTATGATGAATTGCGGTCTTCATGTAATCCAACAAGTCTAAATTTTTAACCATGAAAGGTACTGGCGAATCAGTGCGTTAATGGGCGGAGCTAGAATAAGGAGATATATTTAAATGTGTTCATTTTGTGACATCACAAACACTATTATTTAAGCTGTTTTTGTAGCTTATTTCCCCTATATGGACTGTATGGATGGGGGAGTAAATGTACCATTTGAAACTAAATTGAAGCCTTTATAATTCCAGATAAGTGATAGTAGGGGCTTGTTACGTTTCTTCACAAGGTGTTTTAGTAAAATCGCAGTACTGATATTTTGTCCATATCGTGCAACTTTATTGTTTCTAATCCAAGACGTCTTGCTCCAAAAACACTTGAAATATTGAATAAAACCTTTTGGTGACTTTTACGGAGTTTAGGTTTGCTGTATATAAAATATTTCATAAAGGGTATTTCTGAGTTTTGACTTTCATTTAGACTTTATAACTTATACTGTTCTTGTCTTTGTGTCTGTTTGTCTGTGAAGTTATACTGTAAGCAATTTCCTCCATGATCGATAAAGCTTTCTGATTCAGATCCTAATAAAAATGAATATGTGATTTCTAATCTTTTGAAAGGTTGTGTATCTTAAAAACCGAATCGAAAGCCTATTGACGAAAGGTCGTCTTAGCAATTGATCTGGAGCCGCTTGGCCACGGTTAAGCGTAGATTTCCATGTGTGCGGTGAAGTTAGCGCAGCGTCTCTTCTTGTTAAGTCTCATTGGATTTCTAATCAGAGCTCAGATCGGCCCGGCTGGTGAGGCTGTCTCACGCTATTAGCTGTTTGTTAAGGGCAAATTAAAGAGCAGTAAAAGGCCTGCTGCGCTCACACGGGACAGTGGAGGGCTGCAGATCCACTACAGGCGAGGCAGTAAAACCACAAAAGGGTCAAGTGTGTCCAGCCAAACAGGCCTGTCCAAAAAGCTGATAAACTCTTGGCTGGAGAGAATTTGAATCAGATAACTTTACCGTTGTTATAACTGAACAAACACTCAGAGACATAAAGGCAAGGTCAATATAAACGTAATGCATAAAACTACACACTGTATCCTAAAGATGCTTGTACTAAATACACTATGCTATATACAGGTATGCTCTGGACGACACTGTTTTAAAGAATCCTTACACATCAAAGCTACACTTCACGTTGTTTATTTCGGAGTTCAGTTTGTGTTGATTTTCAAAATTATCTTGACCTTCCTCAAATTGTAAGTCAAATTAATGTAATTAATGTAATGTAATGTAATGCAATGATGCATCCAGTTGTCCAGATAAACTCTTCAGAGTTTTACATCATGACTCACGAAAGGCTTTTGTTTTTGCTATGAATTTTCAAGCTCAATCCATTCATAATCCTTATCCCAGCACTCATAGGGCAGAAGGCAGAGAAACACCCTGGACAGGCTGCCAGTCCATCACACACTCACACCTAGTTGCAATTTAACATGTCACCTGACATTTATTTCCTTAGACTGTGGGAGGAAACCGGAGAAACCGGAACTACCACATGTAAACACATAGTAAAGACCCTTGGCCGAGCTGGGAATCCAACCTGAGACCCTCTTGCTGTGGGGAGACACACCATCATGCCACCACAATCTATTTGTGTTATGTAACTATTAAAATGTAACTTCAACATACTATCACACACCTTCACACACACCATCATCCATCTACACACCTTCACACACACACCATCATACATCTATACACCTTCACACACACCATCATACATCTACCCACCTTCACACACACCATCATACATCTACACACCTTCACACACACCATCATACATCTACCCACCTTCACACACACCATCATACATCTACACAACTTCACACACACCATCATACATCTACCCACCTTTAAACACACCATCACACATCTACACACCTTCACACACACCAGCATACAACTACACACCTTCACACACACCATGATACATCTACACACCTTCATACACATCATTGTACATGCACACACACATCATACACAAGTTTATTAGATCCACACAGTATGATCTGTAGTGATTTTATAAAAATGCTGAAATCCCAGAGTCTGTAGAAGGCAGTAGGTAAATGCTAAGCAGAAGGTTGCCAACTCAGTTTTGGCGTCAGGCTCCTGATTTCTGGGTTTTTTTGAAGCTCTGATGCTGTTTACAGAAATCTCACTGCAGGGAACAAACCTGTACACGTAGGACAAACTTGCAAGTGACTATTTTTAATTTTCCTGCACGATAACATCTCTGGTTGGGTCGGATCGCAGCCCATTAGGAGGACACTGGTCCAAACACCCACAGCCACGCCTTTTTTTAGTCATGAGTGCGGCCAGAGTGAGCAGTGGTGTGATTTTTCCTGGAATAAGAAGCAGCTCTCTCTCACGCCAAGATTATACTGACATCGCTTCATCTCAGCAGAAATTACTCCTCTATCAAAAATGCATGGATGTGTCTCCTTATCTGATAGATGCTATTTGATTAATTAAACGTGGCAATGTGTGTTTATAGTGATCTGATGGACAGAAGAAAGAACACTCACTGTAAGGAAAAAAAATGTATGTATATATATTACAGTTACAGTGACAAAATAATGTTATATGATACAATACTTTTACATGATATAATTTTTTTTATATATTAATCAATATTTTATACAGATATATAGATATATGATAGCAACAGTTCATAAAAAATAAAAAATGTAAAAACAGAATCAGTGAGATGGATGTGTGGAACCACATTTTGCTTTAATTACTGCCTTGGGTGTGTTGGGATGCTTCATTAGCAACTTTGCACATCTAGACTGTGCAATCTGCCCTCTCTTCTTTACAGACCTGTTCAAGCTCAGTTAAATTAGACAGACCGTTGGTGGACTGGAACCGTCAAGTCATTCCACAGATTTTCAAAAGGATTTAACTCTGGGCTCTGACTAGGCCACAGAAGTACATTCACTTTTTTCTCCTTCAGCTACTGTGTGGTTAAATTTGCTATGTGCTTTGGGTCATTGTCATGTTGGAAGGTGAGCCTTCTTTCCATTGACAAGTTTTTGGGCAAAAGGCAACAGGTTTTCATCAAGAACTTTATGGTATTTTGCCCCACACAGTTTTCCTTCTATCCAAACAAGGACCCTGATGCACAGAAACACCACAACAGCAGGATACTGCCGCCACCATGCTTTATAGTATTAATGGTGTTCTTTGGATGATGACCTGCATTGGCTTTATAAGCCCAATAGTTTGATTTTGGTCTCGTCTGACTGTAACACCTTTTCCTCAGAATCTTCAAGGCATGTTTTGGCAAAGCACAGTCGAGACTTAATGTGGGTTTTTTGTGAGGAGTGTCTTTTGTCTTGCAACCCTCCCATACAAGCTCTCATGACATTGTTGTCACACGCACACAATGACCCCTTTGCCATAAATTCCTGTAACTGCTTCAAAGTAGCCATAGGCCTCTTGGTAGCCTCTCTGACCAGTGTCCTCCTCGCTCTTCCATTCAGTTTGGGGGCCGACCTGATCCAGGGAGGGTCCTAGCAGTGCCAAACACTTTCCAATTCTTAATTATAGACGTTATTGTTCCACAAGGGATTGATGAAGCCTTTGATATTATTTTACATCTTCTGACTTGTGCTTGTGCACAACTTCATCCCTGAGATCTTCTGACAGTGCCTTGCCACCCAAAGTTAACTGTTTGCTTTTAGCTGTTTGCGGCTCAACTAATCAAAACTAATTCAACTGATTAAGAGTCAAAGACATTTAGCTTGGTGTGCAGTGGAGATGGTGATTAGTTGAACCTGACTGAGTGTATGTTTTGGAGGGTGGTGATCCTTTTCCATTTCGGTAATTTGGGTTTTTATTTGTTATCGTTTTCTAAACTGATGCTATCATCTCTTTCACTTGGATGTTAGTGAGGCTGTTTCAGAGGCGGTCTCTTACCTGGAAGCGCGGCAGGTCCGAGGGTTTGAAGTCATTTGGTGAGCAGCCGCACCAGTCCACAATGTGCTTGTACTGGCACTTGCAGCCCAGCTTTCTGTTCCAGTTAGTGATGCGAAGGTTATTGTCCACCATGCTCTCACAATGGGGGCTGTTCTCCAGCACAGTGTGGAAGAAAGACTGCAATAGAGAGGTAGAGGGAGAGAGAGAGAAGCAATGACATCTGATAAAATGAAGGCAGATGTCTCACAGGGCGGTCTTATCGGGAGGTCTGCTCTGTTAAATGTCTACATCAGTTAAAAAAAAAGGAAAGAATGAAGAGCCTGCCCTTCTACAGCCAGAATCCAGTACATGAGATGTGGAGAAGCGTCCCGGGACAGGATAAAGAATTGCACCTCTTTCCCACTCAGCTCAACACAGTCGAAACACCGCTCTAATTAAACCGTTCCGCTCACGTACTCGTTCCACAAACACAAATAAAAGACTAGACGGCTTCTGATTTTGCTGCTTTGCGTTCTCGTGTCTTCTCCAATCACTCCGGTCTTAAATCATCGGATTCTTCAAGGTGGATCCTGAACAAAGACGTCAAGTAACGTGTGAGGTAACTGACACTTTAAAGCGACAGCTTGCCATGAACGCTCGATGGCTGAAGGCTTCATTAGTTTTGATCTGGAGCTACGAGGCTAAAACCTGAGAAAATTATATTTAAAAGCTGTTTACTGTCGGCCAGTAGTGTTACAATAACTACGAATAACAGTAACGCAGTAAATAGTGGTTTTATGTTATTCATAACATTATATTTTATTAAGTTATCCGTCTCTTTCCTGATTGGCTACCCTGTATGGTAGCTCCTTCAAAAATCAGCACAGGGGCTGAAACACTCCTTAGAAGTCCAGCATGAATGGGCGTGGCAGGAGATTCATGTAAATGTGTTGGTTTTGCAACATCACAGAATCCACCATTTGAAAACAGCCTGTTTTTGCTATTTATTTTCCTATACATGCACTGTATTGAAATTTTAGCAAGCCTTTCTATGTCCAGAATAGTGATTTTATGGGCCCTTTAATATGCTGGAGGGGGTCGCAATCACAATATGTAGCAATATAAGCACAAAGCTAACATTTTGCAGCCTTAGCACCACGCTAATAATTTTTTGTTAGCTACACTCGTTTCTAGAGCAAATTTGTGTGTCAAATTTCGGACACCTGAGAATGTTGCACTGGGGGTCTGGAAGCTCACCTCAGCTGGTAGGAGAGTGTAGGCATAAAAGCGCTTCATGCTGGTCACCAGGTCGTCCTCGGAGTTAATGACGTACTCCACAAACGCGCGGTTCAGCAGGAACCAGTCAGAGCCGCCGTCCACGGAGACACCCTCCGGGATCTTCCTGTCCCCCAGACGCCACATGTGCGTGTCACACTCGAAAAAGAGCCGGTCCAGACCCTGCTTTCTGATGAAGCTGCAGAAAACGTTCAGTAATCCCAGTCAGAATCTGCACTACACATCCCGTTCATCCAGCGCTTCTCCTGAAATCAAGGCTATTAGCATAGAGTCAAAATTGTTCACAGTAGTGGTGAATGAAACCAGACGTCTAAAGTCTATTCACACAGTCATTACTTTTTTTTAAATGGTTTTGGCCTAAAACGTATTTTTAATCCATTTTCAGTGGAGGGATATCAGCAGGGCGCTATGAAGGAACACAGTCCCCAGAGAAAACAAATTTATTTCTGATTTACCACTGTTTTACCATCACCATTATCGCATAGGAAAACGACATGCATAGGTTTTGGATAGTAAATAAGATGGCTGTAGTGGTGCTGTATACAATATTTCATACCAAAGCCACTCTGAGTGAATTTTGCATCAAACCCGCTTTGAATTAGGCATAAATTTGGAAAGTAGGTTTGGCCTACAGTATTTCTAAGCCATTCCATTCCAGCAGCCACTTCAGTCCCTGTAATTTAAACTAAGATATCTTAGCCTGTGTGAATCAGACACAAACATTACAGGCATCCCGTGATAAGATGCCACTTCCCCCCACCACGTATAACCAATCCCACCCTGACACTACACTGGATTACAGGAATAACCAGTATCGTGAAGCACCCTGCAATAAGGAGTAACAGACATGCCGATTTTGAGATCCAAGGCGACGCTCACACACTTGAAGTCGTCTTTCACTCGATGCCGCCGTGTTAAAGAGCTCCCAGGGCTGGCGATGATGCCCATATCTGATCCTGACATGTAATGTGCGGAAAAGGGAGCGAAGAGAGCTCGTTAAAAATAGCGAGCGAGAAGCTCCGCCACAACTCTGTCAAGTCTTATTACGTTCATCCACAGGTCATGCGAGCACTAATAGACCCTCTAAAATAGAGTTACTGATCCAGAGGATTAGTGAGCCCATGGAGAAGCATTCAGAGAGAGTTTTGAACCTGTAATAGAAGAGTCTCTCGCTCAGCTCGCCGTCACAAGCAGAGTATAAGAAAGTTCAAACGTTATTGATAATGTCGACAAAAAAACAATTCCGTAGTCAGACAAACCTAAAGTAATTTCACCTAAAGGGGGCAGCATTTCACCTATGGGGTCACGCCTATTTGAGCATGTAGATAATGACTGTGAAAAAGTCTGGCTTGGCTTTGCACGGAAGCACAACTTTACCTCTGAGCACCTGAAAAGAAAAGATCCCCCCGCAGATCCCGCAGTAACAGCGTCAACAAACAGTAGCTTTTCCTCAGAATGCTGACGAGCCAAACTACAGCGACCTCCAGAGGTTACACAGTTCACCATGAGCTAGCATACCCCTCACCATGAGCTAACACACCCCTCACCATGAGCTAGCAAATCCCTCACCATGAGCTAACATACCCCTCACCATGAACTGACATACCCCTCACCATGAGCTAACACACCCCTCACCATGAACTGACATACCCTTCACTATGAGCTAACATACCCCTCACCATGAACTGACATACCCTTCACTATGAGCTAACATACCCCTCACCATGAACTGACATACCCTTCACCATGAGCTAACATACCCCTCACCATGAGCTAACACACCCCTCACCATGAGCTAACACACCCCTCACCATGAACTGACATACCCTTCACCATGAGCTAACATACCCCTCACCATGAGCTAGCATACCCCTCACCATGAGCTAACATACCCCTCACCATGAGCTAGCAAATCCCTCACCATGAGCTAGCATACCCTTCACCATGAGCTAGCATACCCTTCACCATGAGCTAGCATACCCCTCACCATGAGCTAGCATACCCCTCACTATGAGCTAGCATACCCCTCACCATGAGCTAGCATACCCCTCACCATGAGCTAACATACCTCCCACGATGAGCTAACACGCCCCTCACCATGAGCTAACACGCCCCTCACCATGAGCTAACATACCCCTCACCATGAGCTAGCATACCTCCCACCATGAGCTAACACAGCCCTCACCATGAGCTAGCATACCCCTCACCATGAGCTGGCATACCCCTCACCATGAGCTAGCATATCCCTCACCATGAGCTAACATACCCCTCACCCCTCTGTTTAATGCTGTAACTGCCACCTAAGCAGTAATCAGACCAACAGTGCAATACTCATCACCCCCAGAGGTTTACATAATGTCCACACTCGCTGTCTATTTACTGTCTTAATGTTGTAACCTGCACTCTGCTGAATGTTGTATGTTGCTACATGTTGCTCTGTGGTCCGTGGAGAAACGTCTCATCTCACTCTGTACGTGTTTACAGCTGCTGATGACAATAAAGTAACCTTGAACCTTGAACCATGTTACCTTCAACCATCACTGGTTACTGGAATGTTCTCAGCTGCATCTGTTCTTTTCAACATGCCTGAAATGTTTGGAAAATGACTGACCGTTCGGTAGGTCTTCTTTTCTCAGTGTTATATACATTACAGACTGGTTGACTGGCTTCAAATACAGAAAAACACCCTAGACCCTTGGCCCACCACTAATACTAGACTTTGGACCCCGAGACAAAACGTTTGGGCACCCCTGCTTTAGACTGAGGGCTGCCTTCAACTGCTGCAGTGACACTGGTAAGCTCCCCTCAGTGCTGTTACTCACCGAGCGTTGTCTCTCCCGTGAGATTTGATGAAGTTCATGTCACGGTATTTGGACAGAAAGGCCACTAGCTGATCATTAGTCCTGAAAAAGAGAAAAAGAGAGAAAGAGAAAATCTGTAATTCAAATCATTTCACTACAGTTATTTTATTATTGTCTTTTTTCTAATATCATTCATCATTATCACATATTATCATTATTACTATCAATAATGCTATCATTACTACTACAGTAGTTTCACACTATGTTCAGTTTTTAAACACTGTTCTTGAAAGCATCCTGCCAATACAGGTACTAGAGCAAGAGAGAGAGAGACAGAGAGAGAGGACTAGTATGTGCAGACAAAAAAAAAAAAACAGTGAAAAGTCAGGTCAAGCTTTAGCAGCTCTGGACTGGACAAGCCTGTACTGAACTGAGTTAAAGTCAGAGAGAAGAGAGACAGATGGAGAGAGAGAGAGAGTGTGGGGAGCAAGAGAGAGAGAGGGGGGGATGAGAGAATTGTCTCATTTATGATTAATAAGTTTGCCGGCAACTTTGTTCTTTAATTTATGCCTGTGTTATTTGCTTTGACGATAATGTAATTATTAACATTCACGCCAATCAAGCACCGCTGAACTGAACTGGAGGAGGGCGAGGGAGAGAACGAGATAAACAGAAACACAGAAAAAGAGAATGAGAGGGCACGATAAATGAACAGAATGGAAGAGAGAGAGAGAGAGAGAGAGAGAGAGAGAGAGAGAGAGAGATGTGCCTTGGATGAGTGAGAGAGAGGAGAGTTAGAGAGAGAGAGAGAGAGAGAGAGAGAGAGAGAGAGAGAGAGAGACAGACAGAGAGAAGCCTTGGATGGGTGAGAGTGAGAGAGAAGGAGGGTTAAAGAGAGAGAGAGCAAGAGAGAGAGAGAGAAAGAGAGAGATGCCATGGACGAGCGAGAGAGAGAGAAGGAGAGTTAGAGAGAGAGAGAGAGAGATGCCTTGGATAAGTGAGTGAGAGAGAGAAGGAGAGTTAGAGAGAGAGAGAGGGAGAGAGAGAGATGCCTTGGATGAGTGAGTGAGAAAGAGAAGGAGAGTTAGAGAGAGAGAGAGGGAGGGAAAGAGGAGAAGTAGGTAGCGATAAAGAGAGACAGAGACAGAAGGAGAGTGACAGAGAGACACAGGAGAGAGAGATTGGGAGGAAGAGATAAACAGGAGAGAGAAGGAGAG
Source organism: Alestes dentex (assembly GCA_037576975.1). NCBI lineage: Eukaryota > Metazoa > Chordata > Actinopteri > Characiformes > Alestidae > Alestes > Alestes dentex. The sequence goes on along the minus strand of JBBIGA010110307.1, from coordinate 689 downwards.
TGTAGAGAGTGACAGAGAGAAAGAGGGAGATTGGCGAGAATGCGAGAGAGAGAGAGTGAGGGAGAGAGAAAGAGTGAGGGGGGGAGAAAGAGAGAATAAAGAGATAGGAGAGAGTAAGAGAGAGAACAAAAATGAGGGGGAAGGGGGAGAGAGACGGAGAGAGAGCAAGAGAAGGATAGACAGGAATGAGAGAGAAAGAGAGAGAGGAGAGTGCAGAGAGTGATGGAGAAAGAGAGAGATAGAAGAGATTCTAGAAGAGGAAGGAAGAGAGGGAGAGAGAGAAAGAGAGGGAGAGAGCGAGAGAGAGGGAGGGAGAGAGACAGAGAGAGACAGAGAGAGAGAGAGGGAGACAGAGAGAGAGAGAGACCAAGAGAGAAGGAGAGAGAGAGGGAGACAGAGAGAGAGAGAGAGAGAGAGAGAGAGGGAGACAGAGAGAGAGAGAGAGAAAGAGAGAGAAGGAGAGAGAGAGGGAAAGAGAGAGAGAGAGAGAGGAGAGAGAGAGATAGAGAGAGAGGGGGAAACAGAGAGAGAGAGAGACCGAGAGAGAAGGAGAGAGAAAAGGAGAGAGAGAGAGAGAGAGAGAGGGAGAGAGAGAGAGAGAGAGGCGGATCACTCAGGCTAATGAGAGTCAGTGTAAATGAGTGCAGAGCACAAGGGATTATGGGAGAATTGTAACTCACACAGCACTG
>JBBIGA010110296.1:0-10656 GCA_037576975.1 Alestes dentex | reverse complement strand
ACAAGTGATTGACTCAGCAACAGTTGTTTTCTTCTTTGCTTTTTACCTTTTACAGAAAAGAACTTTGTCGGTAAAACCGACTTTTGCTTTCTTCTTTTGTACTGTCCACTCTGCTGCTTTAACTAAAAAAGGGCTTTTGTATCTTATAACTTTTTTTAAATAATACCTTTCTGTTTGGTAGCTATCACCGCAGCTGAGAAAAATGTAAAAAAAAAAACTGTAATGTTTTCTTTACACCTTGATACTTGAATTATGCAAATTTTAACATATTATTATTTTATCTGAAGCTCTTCAGAGCATCCAAGGAGATCCCCCTCAGTGGCATCTGATAATTCTGTTCATCAGCCACCAGATTTCAGAGCTGAAGATCAAAACAGGTAATACACAGATTTAAAAAATATTGTAAGTATTATAAAATGTTTGGATTGTGTCCAAATGTCATGGCCATGTCCACTTCTGTAGTCCTTCTTTTTACGTTTATTTTAATATTTTCTTACCCCCTTTTAGGTCTTGTTCACACAGGCAGCTCAAATCTGAAGTTTCAGAACATCAGATTTGAGCAAGATAGATTTTCTGCAGTCTGAATGGCAAAAAGCCACATGAAATCTTTTTTTTAGATACCCATACACCACTTAGTGACAACATTAAAACCACTGTCAGGTGAAGTGAATAACATTGATTAAATGTTTAGGTCTAGACAACTGGGTGAGAACATCCCCAAAACAAAAGGTCTTGAAGGGGAATTCCCAGTATGCAGTGATCAGTGCCTATCAAAAGTTGTCCTAGGAAGGAGAACTGGAGAACCAGCAACAACGCTCTTTGATGTGTGTGGGGAGTGAAGTCTAGTGTGTCTGGTTCAGTCTCACAGAAGAGCTGCTGTAGCACAAATTACTGAAAAAGACAATGCTGGCTCTAATGTTGGCTTCCTTTACATCATGTGGATGGCTGGGTGTGTGCACATCACTAACCAGGGAATAAGATGGTGATGTTCCGCTGGGAAATCTTAGGTCCTGCATTCATGTAGATGTCACCTACCTAAGGATTGTTGCAGACCTACTATGGCAACAGTTTTTCCTAATGGCCATGGTTTCTTTTAGTAGGATAAACATAGCAAACATTGTTCAGGAATGGTTTGACAAAGAATCCAAGGTGTTAACTCAGCCTCCAAATTCCCCAGATCTTAGTCCAATCTGTGGGATGTGCTGGACAAACCAGTCAGATCCATTGAGGCGGCACCTCACAACTTGTAGAACTTAAAGGATTTGCTGAGCAGAACCACAGCACCTTCAGTAGTCCATGTCTCACTGGGTCAGACATATTTTGGTAGTACAAGGAGGAGCTACACAATATTAGGCAGGTGGTTTTCATGTTGGCTGTACGGTTTATGTAGGTGATTTCAAATTTGATTCAAAACATATTTCATCATTTGGAGGGTGTGGTTGCTGATGCTTCACATATAGCTTAAACATGGAGAGCTGAAGCTCTGAACGGACATTTAAGAGGCGTATTTGTACTTTGTTGGCTGTAGTAGAAATATAGATCACTGTACTAGTTATAGTCAATAAGTAATTTTACTCATCAAGATCTGAGCTCACAAATGTGACTTTTTTGCTCATTTTCACCTGCCCTTCCCAAGTCCCTTTCACATGCATCATTCGTTTGACAACCAATGTGTATATGCATGCAAATGTGACTGCAGAATGTATAAGGTGGTGATGATTTTGGAGATGATGTAAAAAAACCTGTCATATTCTTGTCAGAAAATTTGCATAATGTAGTCCTTTGTTTCAGCAACCCACAAGAGGCCCAAACCATAAATCCCGAGGAGAAAAGCAGAGTCACAGGGAATGATGAAATCATTGGTGAAGGGTAAATACACTCTTTAGACTTAGATTTGTCTTATGTTCACTCGACAAGTGATTGACTCAGCAACAGTTGTTTTCTTCTTTGCTTTTTACCTTTTACAGAAAAGAACTTTGTCGGTAAAACAGACTTTTGCTTTCTTCTTTCGTACTGTCCACTCTGCTGCTTTAACTAAAAAAGGGCTTTTGTATCTTATAACTTTTTTTAAATAATTATGTAAAAAAAAATCTGTCATATTCTTGTCAGAAAATTTGCATAATGTAGTCCTTTGTTTCAGCAACCCACAAGAGGCTCAAACCATGAATCTCGAGGAGAAAAGCAGAGTCACAGGGAATGACGAAATCATTGGTGAAGGGTAAATACACTCTTTAGACTCAGATTTGTCTTATGTTCACTCGACAAGTGATTGACTCAACAACAGTTGTTTTATTCTTTGCTTTTTACCTTTTACAGAAAAGAACTTTGTCAAGTTGTGGAAACAGAAATTCTTGGACAACTCAAATCAGCCCTAAAACAGAAATTTCAGTACTTATCTGAAGGACCAGCCAATGAATGCACCCAACCACTTCTTAGTAAAATATTTACAGACCTCTACATAATAGAAAGTGGAACTGAAGAGATTAGCACTGAGAATGAGATTCAACAGATTGAAGCAATGTCCAGGTTACCAGCAACAGAAGGTATGCCAATTAAATGCAATGACATTTTTAAACCTTCACTTGAACAAGACAAACCAATCAGAACTGTGCTGACGAAGGGAGTTGCTGGAATTGGAAAAACAGTCTCTGTAGCGAAGTTCATTCTGGACTGGACTGAAGATGAAGCGAATTTGGATGTCCACCTTATATTTCCCCTTCCCTTTAGAGAGCTAAATATGGTAAAAGACACAAAAGTCAGCCTGATAGATCTTCTTGGCCAGTTTTTTCCCATCACAAAAGAATTGGATGTTTTCAGCAGTAACTATAAGATCATATTCATTTTCGATGGTTTGGATGAGTGTTGTCTACCACTGAATTTCCAGAATAATGTGAAACTCTCTGATGTAAATAAAAAAGCCTCAGTGGATGTGCAGCTGACAAACCTTATCAAGGGGCATTTGCTTCCCTCTGCTTTCATATGGATAACCTCCAGACCAGCATCTGCTCACCAAATCCCCTCTAACAACATTGATCGAGTGACAGATATACGAGGGTTCAGTGACTCACAGAAAGAGGAGTATTTCAAGAAGAAAATCAGTGACCAGACTGTTGCCAGTGAGATCATCACCCACATCAAGTCTACAACAACCCTCCATGTCATGTGCCACATACCAGTGTTCTGCTGGATTTCAGCAACAGTTCTTGAAAGAATGTTTCCTGGAGAACAGATCCCAAAGACCTTGACTCAAATGTACACTCAGTTCTTGGTCTTTCAGACCAGAAAACAGAAAATGGAAGATGATCTTCTTCTCAACCTGGGAAAACTGGCTTTTAACCAGCTGATGAAAGGCAACTTAATCTTCTATGAAGAAGACCTGAACGAGTGTGGCATTGATGTTAGTAAAGCGTCAATGTTGCTAGGAGTGTGCACACAGTTCTTCAAGGCAGACGTTGGGCTGTGCCAGAAGAAAGTCTACTACTTTGTTCATCTGTCCATTCAGGAGCATCTGGCAGCACTGTATGTGCATTTGACCTTAGTAATGCACAACAGAAACGTATTTGATCAGAGTTGGCTCCATAAACTGCTTAGGAAGAAAGAAAATACTCTCTCAGAATTGCACAGATGTGCTGTGGATCGTGCCTTAGCGGATGTGAATGGGCGTCTAGATCTTTTCCTTCGATTCCTTCTAGGGCTTTCACTTGAATCCAATCAGACTCCGTTGCAAGGTATTTTGACACATATGAGAAACAATGCCTATAACACTGAAGAAACGACTGCATATATCAAGAATAAGATCCAAGAAAATCCTCCTGCAGAAAAATTCATCAACCTGTTTCACTGTCTGAATGAACTAGGTGACCATTCCCTAATTGATGAAGTTCAAAAGTATTTGGAAACTGGAGAGATCAAACGAACCAAGCTCTCTTCTTCACACTGGTCAGCTGTAGTTTTTGTCCTTCTAACTTCAGGAAAGGAATTGGGGGAGACTGATCTGAGTACATATACTGGAGCACACAGCCGATCAGATAAGCAGGCTTTGCTGAAACTGTTTGCTGTGGTTAAGGCAAGCAGAAAAGCTCAGTAAGTAAACCAGATTAATATGCTATATGAAAAAGACGTTTTAGAAAGTGATGTTTCAAAAAGATACTTCAAAAAGTGTACATAGTACATGTTCCCATCAGATTCCAGTGGCCTTCTATTATATTGTATTTTTTATTTATTTTAGATGTTGGCCTTTTCAATATTGCATTTTCTCTTTTTGTAGACTCAACAGTTGTAACCTGACAACTGAAAGCTGTAAAGCTCTGGTTTCAGTTCTCAGCTCTGCGGCTTCAAGACTGAGAGAGCTTAACTTAAGCTTTAATGAACTTCAGGATTCAGGAGTAGGGTTGCTTGCTTCTGGACTGGGGAATACTTACTGTAAACTGGAGAAACTGCAGTAAGATTATCTGGCACATGCCCATGAATAAGGCATATATTTCTGAAATGAGCAGTGTGTCCTAATAAGAAAAATGTGATTGGTTTGCTCTCCGCAGGCTGGCAAGCTGTGGGGTCAGTGATGGCGGCTGTTGTGCTCTGGCATCAGCTCTGAAATCAAACCCATTTAACCTGAAGTACCTGGACCTCAGTCAGAATGATCTGGAAGACTCTGGAGTGAAACAGCTCTCCGCAGCTTTAAAGAATCCACAATGCAAACTGGAAATTCTGAAGTATGTAATCGGTCTTTAGTGACTTCAGCATCCCTTCCTCATCAGTGTTCATCGGACGTATTTGTTCTAAAATGACCTTTGACTTGAGCAGTTTATGGATGGATTCTAAATTACAATAGAAAAATTCTGAAACAACAAAGTCATAATTTGTCACGAATCCCCTTGTCTCCCGAATTAGGGCAGGCGCAAATGCAGACTTCCATATCAATAACTTTTATTTGATCAAAAACCAAAACAAAAACAGGCACGAGGGCCAGAAACCAAACTCAACACTCTAACCAAAAGGAGACAGGAGAACCTACAAACAAAACAAAAAAAAATGACAGTTGACCGACAACTTAAACCTGAACACAAACCCTTAAATCATGAAACTCAAAAACCCACAACCAATAATCAAACACAAACACTTAACTCTAATTAAACAAAGCCGTAACTAATACAATACAAGAAAAAACACCACCCACTTCATAATAGAAGTCCCTACACACAAAACTCAACTTTGGCAACCTCTAATGGCCGCATACCGGGACATGACATAATTAGCACATGTGATTTACATACACTGTATGCCCCCCCCAAAAAAAACAAACCAGTTTTTATTGGACTAACTTTAGTTTTGATTTTGGCCAGAATTCGTTATGGCATTGTTTTGACAACCTTACACAACATTGCAACATTTATTACCACCTAGAGCATTCCTTTCTGACTGATATCTTATGTTGATGACAGGAGAGTCGAATCACTGTGTGAAGTCTACTCCAGCACATCTCAAAGTCTTTTTTTTAATGGTTAAGGTCAGGAATGTGTATTTGCCAGTTCATGCGTGAAAATGGTTCCTCGTGGCCTTTGAAGCACTCTTTCACAATTAAAGCTGATGAATATTAATATAGTCCACAGCTGATAGTTGATGGTTCACCATTAACCTTCTTGATTTTAATAGTGCATTGGAAAGTTCTTGACCCAACTCTAGTCATTTCGGTAATCTTCTTAGTCGATAAGCTAATAAACCAATTATTTTACTCATCTAAAACAAAGAAGATGTTTTCCAAAATGGTTGTATGAGAAATAAGAAACTATTCACTGCATTGGTTAGGATCAGAATAATTGTTGCCAGCTGTGAATCACTGCAGTAATTACATAACCATGTGCTTTTAAGTATTTATGTCCAAACTGTGACTTTTTTAGGTCAGAGAATGTAGAAACTTTGGATTTAATGGCAAAATTTAGATTATTTTCTGGGTTATTTCTTAAAACTTAGCCTCTTGTGGCCAAAAACAAAATTTAGTATAACAAGCAAACTTCCTTTTTGGACAAATGATTTGGTTCATTTCCAAAAATTCTTCTGAAGCACAGAGAAAATGGACAAAAGGACATTTCAGATTTTAACATTAACATTTAAATATGGTGTCTCATTGTTTTTTATGCAGACTGGTGCGTTGTAAAGTCAAAGATGAAGGCTGCGCTGCCCTGGCTATGGCCCTACAGTCAAATCCCTCCAACCTGAAAGGACTGGATCTGTCTGAAAATGAGTGTGGAGACTCAGGAATGAAAGAGCTTGCACCTGCTCTAGAGAATCCTCTATGTACACTGGAGTCATTGAGGTTATTTCTTTGACCATTTTTTGTTACACATAGCTAGTCAGTCATTTGTGGTTTGGTAATGGTCTATACATACATATATGCTAGCGGATGCCGTTTCAGATGGCTGTGCAGAATGCCGGTACTGTTACTGTAGTTTAACACCAAATTGTAAATTGTGCAGGTCACCGTGCCGTTTGTGTGTCTAGAGTGAAGTATCTCCACACATGTGATGTGTGTCTGTCTCCTCTGCTGTCGTGTCTCTCGTCTTGTTGTGGTTTTGTGTTTAGATTCCCCTCATACCAACGGTACCATCCTTTTTATGAAGGGACTATAATAATTGGTTAAATCATGGAACGCGTGTCAGCATAAGCCAATCAGAGGCAGAAATTGCATTGCATACACAAGCGCGCACAGAGAGAGGAAAAAACACACGACTAGTTGACTTCTCTCAGGGGGTGTCGACTTGTGCCTCTGAGAGTTTTCTGTTATATATATATATATATATATATATTTATATTAATTAGATAATGTATGTATACACCTGTATTATAATAGGCAGTTTAATATATGTACATACATATGTTACTAACATTTTATATTACTTACAATTATGCATTTTGAAAATTGCTGCTTTTTAAAAAACTTACCTTAACTTGCACTTTAGTTTTGGTTCACTGGGCATTCACACTGATATAACAGAAAACTAAATTAAAGAAAATTTTAATTTAGAAACTTTAGAATTTAAGAAATTATGTGATTTCAAAAACAATTGAGCAAGTCTACAAAAGGTAGTTTATTCTTAGGCATGTCACCCCAGCTGTAAAACAGCTGTCCAAACATCAAGTAAAGCATAGGAGCACAATGTGTCTGTGCACTGGGAACTACTTCAAATCCTACACAATATCAACTGAATATCAGGATATTCCATTTTTATTGTGTATATACTCGGTGTCTAGATTACATGTAGCAGGATTGGAGGAAGCCTGAGACTGTAAATAGTGTATCCATGTTTTTTCTCCAGGTTGTGGGGCTGGAACATCACAGAAGAAGGCTGTGCAGTGCTGTGTAAAGTTCTGCAATCCAACCCTTCACACCTGAGAGAGTTGGACCTGACCAACAATAACATACAGAACTCAGGACTGAAGCTGCTGTCTGCCGAACTGGAGAATCCCCAGAGCAAAATAAAAATACTGAGGTAAGATCATCATTTTTGATCATATGCCTCAGTTTCTAAATTTAAATTTTCTTTGGTTTAGTTTTCTGTTATGTCAGTATGAATGCCAAGTGAACCAGAGCTCAAGTGCAATGTTTTGGTCTCAACCAAAATCAACCAAAAGAACTAATCCTCTGAGACTGTCAAGTTAAGGTTAGGTTTTCTATAGAGAATGTGTAAAGGAAAAGTCAACCCTTTTGTTTGTAGGTGTCTTATGGTGTGCTGGATGGATACATTAAAAGCATTCACTGATCTAGAATAGAGGCAAAAAGAGTGACTTGATGGCGTGGTTGTGTGACAATTGGCACTAGGTGTGTTAGTTCAAAAAGTTGTTTTACTGGACTTTGCATGTACAGCTATTTCAAGGATTTATCAAGAATTGTGAAATGAGGCAAAAAAAAAAAAATCGCAACCTAGGAGAATCGTAATAATCAAGCACAACAACAGGTGGGCCGTAACCATACAAAAAACATCCAAATTCGCCATGGGAAGAGTAATCTCATAAGATAACACCTCTTGCAGTTATTGGACATAAACGTTATATACTGACAGTGGCATTGTGAAGATATGGGCAACGTATTTTGCAAAGCCATTTGCAGCAATATATAATTTATGCATGCATCCGCAGTGATCAAGCAAATCCATGTTGTCCTGAACGTGCCTCCAGACAATACATTAGCAACTTGGTGAATGCTTTCCAAAATGTATGCTGTCTTAATCATATAAAATTATAGTGTTCTTCATTCACTATTAGCATGATCTGCTCAAAGAAACCTGTTTTGCAGGCTAAGGTATTGCGGTGTGACAGATGAAGGCTGTTTCTCTCTGGTTTCATCTCTGAAATCAAACCCCTGCTACTTAACCGAACTCAATTTGTCTGGAAACAACATTGACACAGCACTGAAGCAACTCTTTGCTCTGAAAGATGATCCACACTATCAACTAAAGAAAGTAACGTGAGTATTTTGAGGTGCAAAGTGTGTGAATGATGTCAGTAATTTGGGGAACATGACAAAAACGTGTTGACTTGACCTCCAGATCCCCCAGATCTCAATCTGATCACGCACCTGTGGGATGTGCAGGACAAACTAGTCCAATCCATGGAGGCTACGATATTAGGCTAGAGGTTTTCATTTTATGGCTGATTGATATATATATTATACTCCTAAATAACTGCTAATGTCACCTCTAGCAGTAATAACTACATCCAAATACTTCCTAAAACTAAAATTCAGGGTTTTACATCGCTGTGGAGGAATTTTTGCGACTTTCCTTTGTAGAATTGCTTTAACTCAGCCACACCGAAAGGCTTTTGAGCATGAACAAACTTCAGATCCATTTGATTGCCAAAATCAGGTCCAGAATCAGGTCCTGGTGAATTCTTGGTCAAACACACCTGGTTCAATAGCCAGGTTTAGATAGTGTGTTTGAGGAAGGGAACCACCAAACTGTGCTAGACATCCACCCTCCAGGGCTGGATTTTCCTGTGATTAGAATCAATTAGGATTTCCTTATTACGAAACGCCACACCATCTCACTACCATCATCATGTCTTAACTAGTGATGTGAAGTGGAATGCTGTGTTGGATGTGACAAGACTGTTTTCCAAAAAATTCACCTTCCAAAAATCATTCCACAGAACATTGTTCCAAAGGTCTGGGGGCAATCAAAGTGATCTTGGTAAATTTGAAAATTTTTAAATTTGTTTAACCCAGTTGTGTTCAATTCAAATCCACTTTTTAAAGTAAGGATATTTTTTGCAGTATATGCATTGGAAATTTATAATAGGTACAGTACAATGGTATGAAAAACAAAAAATATAATTTAATACAGAAGTATTAAAAAATTTCCTACGTTTTCACTACATTTTTGATTACAGTAATGTAGTGAAGGGAGAAAGGGTCTTCTAACATTTTCTTTATTTTACTGACTGTGTTTCAGGTTCTATAAATAAAAGTATCCTTAGATGAAAGCAACACAGTTGATGTTGAACAATGAAAGCCTGATGAAAGAAGACAACAGACATGCTCCATATTGCAGCTATTTATTACAAATGTCAGCTATTTATTTGATACAGTGGTGCTTGAAAGTTTGTGAACCCTTTGGAATTGTCTACATTTCTGCATAAATGTGACCTGAAACATCATCAGATTTTCACACATGTCCTCAAAGTAGATAAACCCAGTTAAATAAATGAGACAAAATATTTCACTTGGTCATTTATTTATTGAGGAAAATGATCCAATATTACATAGCTCTCATTGGCAAAAGTATGTGAACCGTTCATTTCAGTATCTGGTGTGACCCCCTTTTGCAGCAATAACTGCAACTAAACATTTCCAGTAACTGTTGATCAGTCCTGCACATTGGCTTGGAGGAATTTTAGTTCATTCTTCCTTACAGAACAGCTTCAGCTCAGGTTGGTTTCCTCGCATGATCTGCTTGCTTCAGGTCCTTAGCTCTCAAGGTCAGGACTTTGACTAGGCCATTCCAAAACATTAACTTTATTCTTCCTTAACCATTCTTTGGTAGAATGACATGTGTGCTTAGGTTAGTTGTCTTGGTGCAACTAACCTAAGCACTTTCTCTTGAGATTCAGTTCATGGACAGATACCTTTGAACTGGAATTTAGAGTTTTCCCTTTTCCAAACATAACGCTTCTCACTCAAACCAAAAAGTTCTATTTTGGTCTCATCCGTCCACAAAACATTGTCCATGTGACTTTTAGCAGTGGCTTTCTCCTTGCAACCCTGCCATGAACACCATTGTTGTTCAGCGTTCTTCTGATGGTGGACTCAAACATTAAAATTAGCCAGTGCAAGAGAGGCCTTCAGATGCTTAGCAGTTACTCTGTGGTCCTAAAAGACTAAGCGAAATATTTTTGTCTCATTTATTTAACTGGGTTCTGTATTTTGAGGACTTGTGAAAATCTGATGATATTTCAAATTATATTTATGCAGACATGTAGACAATTCTTAAGGGTTCACAAACTTTCAAGCACCACTGTATATTACATATTGGAGGAAGAGTTACTTTTTTAAATCATGTTACTCTTTTTAAATCATAATCACAACACTCAAATGACCCTGATCAAAAGTTTACATACCCTGGTGATTTGGCCTGATAACATGCACACAACTTGACACAAACG
>JBBIGA010110285.1:0-10657 GCA_037576975.1 Alestes dentex | reverse complement strand
GTGTGTGTGTGTGTGTGTGTGTGTGTGTGTGTGTGTGTGTGTGTGTGTGTGTGTGTGTGTGTGTGTGTGTGTCTGGCCTGCAAAGGACAGACGACCTGTCAATAGTGTTTCTCCACCTTTTACCCAATGGCTGCAGAGATTGACTCCAAAGGCACTGTTTAAAGATAATTGATTCAAATAATAAATTAATGAACTTTCTATTAGGTAGCTTTTTTAGAGGCAATACTTTTACCCATCACCACCACTGTAAACAATTCTGACTCTTCTATCATATCAAACCACTTTGAATGACTTTGTTTACATCTGCACCATTTAATTCTTCAGAAATGCTGAAACAAATGGTGGAAATTCTCTTTAAGGCAACATTATTTATCATTTATTGGTTCAATATGCAAATGAGTCATCTACTGTCCCAGCTACTAAAATGGATGGATGTTCTCTCAAAAGTTGTGTGGACACTTCTAAAGTCATTCTGAGAAATGTTCCAGAAACGTCCTGTGATATTACAGAAAATGTTGACAGCAAATGTTTAAAATGAACCTTTTATTTTTATCTGGGAATCTTTTGATACTTGGTATGTTTATTTTTTCACTGTTCACTGCACATTGTTCACATCTGCAATTTACATAATAAATGAATAAATGTATTATGTATTATATTTCAGCACATGATGGATTGCATTGGAACAAAAATAGAGTAGAACCAAGTAAGCTAATATAAGAAGTACATCCCTTTTGCATAAATCACAGATGTTTACAGGCTGCTAGAAACACCCTGACCAAATTCAGATGTTCTAGATGAGTTTCCATGAGCATTTGGTTAAAGGTTTTCACATGATCCAACAAATGTAAATCAGTTTGGTCGAAATGCATAATAATGCAGGATTTTTGCTAAATATATTTCATGGCATATCACAACCCCAGTATGTAGCAATATCATCACAATGGAATACATGATAAAGGAGAGGCAGACTGGAAAACTTAACATAGATCTAGTTCTTCAGCGACAGACACATATGTCCATTTATTCACTCCTGCTGCTAAATCTATTAAGCACGATCTGTACTATCACCTGCAGTAACAGTGACTGTGATACCATTTGCAATATCTCTAGTACTTTAGGACCCTCCTTCCTAGCTTGTCCATTTTACGCAATGATTCATTATGTATTGCTGCTTTTCAGTAAAAATTATTTATCTCATAAGCATTATTTGAATAATGGCATTATTACGCTCTATTTGCTTGAACTGCGTGAATTATGTACAGTAGTTCACCATGATTTAGGTGGACTAAATGCAATATGGCACTGATGTTTCATGTTCTCAGTGTGAATCTTCATTATATGAAAGGGTTAAAGGTTCGTCAGTATGAAAATGAAGGATCCTTGTGATTTGTAAGAATCCTCACAAAACTTTCAGGAACAGCTTAGGCCCTGTTTACACGTTACTATGAGTCCTGTATCTGGATGTTGTCTGTATATACATTTAAAGTACGTTGTATCCATGTTTATCAATGGAATGTGTTTGGATCAACCTGAGGTAGTCATGCATGCATTGTGATCGGATCTGTGTATGTATGTGAATGCAGTGTGACCAGTTTGACTACACTGATGGTCTAAATTTTGCCTCTTTGAAGGACATTACACAGTTCTCTTCAGGCAGTGACTTTAACACATATCTTTCTTCTGGCTGTGCTTCAGTAGTGGTTGCTCAACAAAATGTTTATAACTTTCTGTCTCTTCTTTCTCTGCAATCTAAAATGTTTGGAATGCTGTGCATTGCAATTACAAACTATTTCTTCAAAGCACTGAACACAGCTTAGCCTGTTGAGACTCCCACTACCTGGTTCTGGCACCATGCCATTTAAAATTTAAAATTTTGTACGCAAAAATGAGATCCAAACAATATCTGCAACAGAAGCTACATGTGAACAGGGCAAGTGTAAACATGTCCAGATTGGATGATGATCCAATCACCAATATCAAATGTTACTGCCAACTGTAAACGCAGCCTTTGATTAGCCATGTAGATTCTTCTTATGTAGTCTATCAGCCAGATGTTTATAACGTGAAGTTTGCTCTGAAGTTTGCAGTGGAGCTTTGAGACTGATATAGCTAACAGGTAATGGAAACCTATAGCTACAAATTAGCAAGTGGAAGTGGAAATTAGTGTAAACTTGCCACAAACTCTGTTGAGTGGTTAAGTAATCTCAAAATGTTCTTAGATTAACATTACATACAATTAACATATACATGCACAATGCTAATCACAGATTATGTGTTACCATTACTTGTTATCTGCAATTGCAATGTAGCTTCAGTGCAGAACTACAACTACTCTTTGGATGTGAAAGCTGTCTGGGTTGCACCACATTTGGGGAAAATTGTGTAAAATAGACTTTTCTCCAAACCACCACTTTAATGACAGTAGAGTAAGACTGTGTCATTATGTGATTGGTGTCATTATAGTTCAGGTTGTAATGCTGTGTATTTTCCTGTGGTGTGTTTCTCTCAGATGAGCTGTCTGGGCCTGGAGCCGTGTGTGGATAGTGATCCGGCTCGTTTTGCACTGACCTCTCGAGGGGCTGACGGCAGCACAGTTCGCTTCGTCCTGCAGTCTTCATCAGTGGACATTAGCAGGTCCTGGGTCAGTGACGTGAGCCAGATCTTAGAGACCCAGCGCAACTTTCTTAATGGTGAGCCCCCCCAACGTTCACCCTCATTTCCCCTCAGTCTCTGCTTTGATCTGTGAGCCCCCACAGGCCCAGGAGAGGCCTAGCCTGTCAGCCTTGGCCAGTGCTGCATCAGGTGCAGGACAATTTAAACAAGCCCTGTTTTTAAGAGCTGCCTGAGGCCAGAGGGCTGCTTTATGGAGGTGCTGTTCAGGCCACACAGAGCAAATTCTCCTTCAGATCATCAGAGCGGAACATTCAGTCTGAGATCAGGATTAAAGCGGGCCAACATGCTGAACCTTTTATTTTGAGAAACTGTGAAAACGTTTTTAGGGGTGCCCTGAAGTTTCAGGCAACATTTTTGATTTTTCAGCCAAAAGAATTAAAATGCCATTTTGGTCGGCTCTCTTTTCATTGAGAATTATAAGTAGTTATTAAGGATGTGGCTTTCTTTCCACTGGCCCTTGCATTTGTAAAACTCACAAAACGATATACCTTTTTTACTTTTGGCATAAAATGACCTCTATACTCATGATTTTTCAGGGAAGGGGACACTTTTTCTGTTTTGGTTTCTACTACTGTATTGTGACTGTTGGTTTTGGCAAACATTTCATTATTCAGAGGACTGTGTTGGAAAGACTGTGTACATTCAGACACAAACATGCGGAACGGGAGCGTAACTGCTTGCTGTATTGTGTTCAGCTCTGCAGTCGCCTATAGAGTACCAGCGGAGGGAGAGTAAGAGTAACAGCTTGGGCCGCAGCATGAGAGCTCCAGTGTCTGCAGCCTCCAGTCTCAGACCTCACTCCTCAGCCTCCATCGACAGGCAGAAAGTGCCCTGCCTGCGAGCCTACAACACCTCACTGCCCACCCTCTACCTGCCCAGCCAGGGCCCCGCCAACACACACACACAGCCAGAGGTACGGTCCTCATTAACACATGCTATTGCACAAAACTTGTCATATCTTCTGAAACACAAGCTGATTTATTTTCTGAGTTAAGGCTGCAGTTCAGCCTGCCTTTAGCTCAAAGAGCCTTTAGCTCAAAGATGCAGTCCACAAACACACACACACTCACACACATGGAGACAATATTTGACAACAAGCAGAAGCATGTCCAGCCTGTTGAACCGGAATAAACTGTAACAGACTCATATTGGCTAAGATATAGGGACATGTCCGCAGTAGACTGGCGTTTTGTTTCAAGAATGCTTGTTTGAGGTTTTTGTCTAAGATACCAATAAGTTTTATTGCTTTCAGAAAATGACGATTAAAATATTGAAATGTTGAATAAATAATTGAATTACTTTTGAATTACAAAATAGAAAAGCATTATTTTTGTCTGGACATATAATTTGTTTTGAGTGACCAAGGAAAAACGAACGGGGAGAACTTTCTGGGAGAACCTGTCATGGTATTTTTTACATGTTTCATATTATCATGAATATATTATAATATAGAAGTTACACCTAATTACCACTGCAAAGATAAAGCTAATTTCTTCTAGCGCCTCTATGTGATTTTCTAGTGTTGTGTTAGCATCACAACACTAGGGGTTCCGTGGGTTGGAGGGAGGTGCATGCGCTGCACTCGCCATCTCGCGTGTTTCCCTCATACAAGTGGTTGGGTGGATAAGTATAGGGCGGGGGGGGGGGGCGAATGGTTTTTAAAAGTTGAGGGGACATGTCCCCCCCTAATATAATGGTTCTGGCACCCATGAATAAGACAGAAACATATCGACCAGTTCTCTGTCTCATCTCTGGATTCCTGAGAGTTCAGGAAACTCCTTCAGTAATGTAGAAACTCTGCACTGATTCCTGCTTCTTCATGATTGCATTTACAGCTAACACAGGAGCAGCGCCACATGCTGGAATCCAAGCTGGAGTCCCAGACAGTGTCTCCAACTCATGTGCAGCTGGCCTTCAGTGAGGAGCCCCCACTGTCCCAGACCCCTCTTTTCTGCCAGACGGTGTCCAATGGGCTCTACCCCTCCAGCACACAGAGCTCACAGGTACAATGCACCTAATTCGTAGTAGTTATTGAATAATAAGTCTCACGGTTGATAACAATGATAAAGCTGTGTTTTAGGGGGTTGTCAATAAAGAAGACCCATTGCTCCCCCTGCTGGACACTAATGGTAACACAAACAAGGTTAGGAATACCGAAATAAATATGCATGGGTTGTGATTATTCAAATGATTAAATGAAACAGTTTTGTCTTTAAGTTTACCCACTTTTACCAGTAATTGTAATGTAATATATTTTATTCCAACGGAAGTAATGTACACATTTCAAGTAAACTTAAAAATAAGTACATTTCGTACTGAAACCTTATTTCAGTATGCAACAAAATGAATATCTTATTCATTATCTTACCTGGAGCGTCCTTTAAATATAGCAAGAAATGATACTGAGTACTGAAGTCATCTGTGTCATCTACCTGTAACCTTCTCATCTGCTGTGGACCTCCCGGACTGGAGGCCTCTAGCAGTCTGTGTCTGGTCCAGAGGCCCATTAAGACTGTCTGCAGGTCAGACTGATGACAGCTCAACAATAGCAGAGTAGGCTTCCCCTGTTTATCATGTTTACTCAGATCTGCTGGGCTGTTCCACAAAACAAACAGGAAGCAGAAAGGGAAGTCCCAGATCTGTATCTCCAGTCTGATTGTTCTTGTAGCATATTGCTACAGGGCCTGAGTGCTGTTTTGATGGCGAGTGGAAAACAATGAGCACAGGCCTGATGATGAGAGCTTAAGTCCAGGGGGAAAAAATCTCTCTCTGGAGAGAAGCAGTGTATCAGCTTTCTAATGAGCTCTAATGGCCACCATCTGAAAAAAGACGAGTCATTGCAGATAGAGCAGCCTCATGTACAGAAGTGGTTCTGGGCCAGAAATTTTAAATTCCATTTGTAAATTCCATCACAAGCATTACTGAGTATAATGTGGCATCTTTTCTATTGATCCATTTATCACAAACCTTTTACACAAGTCTTCAAACAGCTAGAATTTATAAAACAACCCCATAATAAATCAATACAATCCTTATTACTAGTATTTATAGTCATAACATATAGTTGTATATTTTGATGCTTAAGTGAATAGCTCTGATGGTAATGCTAATGTTGTTAACATTATTAACATTATTAACATTACGTTGTTAACGTTATTTTGATAATAGGTACTTGCAAGGAGCAGCCCGTTTAAAGTGTGAATGCTGGTTTGTAGTGAGAGGGAAAGACTGTTATCTCCACAGGATGCTGGTGCTGAGTGACAGAGAGGACATTCATATACTTTCTCCATCAGATGTTCGCATTTTTCCATATGATTTAGACCGTGACTCTGCAGCTACAGAGCAGGACACAAACACAGCCACGTTTTGAGTCATTACTGCGATGTGTTCACTGTGAGGATATTCCATATTTTTCTAAGCTCTGCAGAGTGGCGTGATTCACTGAGTCATTCAACAGGATTTAGACTCCATCATGACCTTAATAAAAGAACAGCTCTGACAGCCAATGAGCCAAATATAACATGCTTCGGGATTAGCAGCAAATTACTTTGCTGTGTTTGGCTGATGCTGAGTCCACTTTTATTCCAGTGTTCTAAATAAAAGCCTATGGAAAAAAGCTTTAGCAACGTTTTATTTATGGCACGTTAGTAAGGCTTCATGATAAATGCAATGCTAAAAATGTCATGATTTCCATGATTTGATGAGCAGACCATTAGACATGGTCCAAAATCCCAACAGCATTTTCCAGTAAAGGTTTTTCCATTCTTCTGTAAACTTACCAGTTTGGACATATTATGTTTTGATTCATTAAGGACAATATATTGACAGTTTACAAACTGGCATTCAGCCTTGTTCTGTATTTTTCAAGATCGTTTAGAGTATTCTGCTGGGAAATGTATGAGACAAATATGCTGGGTCAGAAATGTTTACAGCAGACTTCTGAAGCTTCTGGTGTATCTAAAAACTTCTTCATTGAGAATACTATATGAAATGCTTACAAAAATGTTGCCTGTTGCATCATTTTGCAGTAGTTTTGGCATAAAAACATTTTTAAATGCACGTCTCTAAGTCTATATATGACATTATATGACAACTTAATTTACTATTATCAAATTTACATATAAAGAAGACACTTGTAGCTTCCCTGGTGTTTTTCGATATTCAATAAAATGGCTATATTTGTGCTGTAGACTTCATGGGCCCTGGTTCTCATCACCATCATCTGAGTCAGTACATTCTTCTACAGGGAAGCTCAGGTCTCAGATCAAACCACTCTCAACAATCTCCACAATCAAATTATGCGGCAAATTTCCTTTTAAAGGTGGTCCAGCAATATTTTGACCAAAATAATTAGATTATCTGAATTCTTTCAGCAAAACACCAAGATAAACTTGGGGCTGTGGTTGGTCAAGATTCTCAGAGCACATAATAATAAATGTGTTTCTGTGATATCAGCATTGCAACGATAGTCCTAAAAGCCGCAGGAGTTGAAAGAGTCATTTGGTGTAACGAACATCGTCCCTGTCTGTCTGTGTGTGTCAACAGCGCTCAAGAGAGGCCGGTTCCAGAGCCCCAGGCCCCTCCGCTACTCTACAGCACCCAAATAACCTGGCCCAGCTGGATGAGGACGACCTGTGAACCTCATTGTCTAACCTTTTGTGCCCTGTGAGCCAGTCACGGCCTGGACGTGCCCCCTTTGGCCACCATCACTAGTGGACTTCACTGATGCTGTCTATTCCTCATTTTCTCGGACACTCTGATGTGAATGACCAAGTGAAAGTGACTTTTCTTTCCTGTAATTGTGTTTTTTTACTGGCAGTGTCATTTCATTCAAAAGAGAACTAACCATTCCTGCACTGGGAGGTCACTGGAGTTGGAATCAATTTTTTATGACTGTGTATGAGTGTATATGAGTGTGAAAGTGTGCCTGGGTGGCAGCAATTGCTTCGATGTTGTAGACTCGCTGGGTATTTTCCCTCAACAGTCTGCTTTGCAACAGAGGACTAATCGTAAACATTACAGAGCCTGCCTGCATGGGGCTCTAGCTGGATTATGTTCAAAAAGGCCTCTTTCTGAAGGCACTGTTTCTCCAGCCTATACCGAATGACCTGCTGGCCTACGTGTATCCTTCTGAAGGAGCTAATGAGGAAAAAGACTGACAATGCAACTAATTTGTACATACCGTATGTCGAGGACATATTGGCGTATTGCCTGTGTGCATGAAGGTGCAGTGACTTTGCTCTCACTCTTTCTCTTCACTGAGTAAGGAAGCGTCCAGTGCCCTGTTTCTGAATTCCGTTTGACTGTATGGTGCCGTTTGATCTGAGCAGAAACACACGGCGCCCTCTAGAGACGCTCCGCTGGCTGGGGGGTCATTCACTCCTCCCTGTGTCTGCAGCAGCAGCTGTTGGACGCACCAGGCCGTCGACAACCTTCAGCCTCATGGTGGCGGGACAAGGACGTTCCGAGTGTGAATAACCTGATAAGGAGAAAAGTGCTGTTGTAATGACAGAGGACAACACAGTGAGAAGTCTTACATTACGCCAGTCTTCATGTGTAATTAATGAATCTGTTTCAGCTCCTGTTGGCCTGGCCCTTCACGACCCATGCTGTTCACTCTCTAGATAAAAATGGAGGGATTTCAATAGCATATGAGGAACAAAGATCTAAGGACTGAGGATCAGATATATAAGAATTTCCCCTGACTGTAAATCACTAAGTGCCAAAAAGCAGTTACCAGTGCCCTTAAGATTATGCTTTGAAAGCATCCAAGACAAGCAAATTTAAATTTCAGGTGATATATAGATATATATATAGCCTATGTACATTAATATTCCTTGTGGATGAGATCCATTGAAAAGGACCCTCATATCTGAATTCTTGTCCACAGCTGGAAGTTGTGTCATTTTGATTTGCTGGTTATGAAATATTTCACATTCAGAAATGGGTCCACAATTCAGTGAATTCATTGATATGTTCCCATATCCTTTGTGAAACCTGCAAAATGATGTGGCCATTTTTTATTTTTTTAATTTCTCAAAAAAGACAACACCCTTCTCCTAGCAACGTAAGAGGACAGACAGTATTGAAATGGAAAATGCACAGTGGCTCGCGAGCACTTTCGCATCTTGCTTTGCCAATTGCACGGCATACCCAGTAGAGGGCAGCAGAAGGCTTTGGCACTGCTGATGTTTTCCATTGACTCATGCCGGACCAGTTTTCCAAAAAAAACAAAAAACATTACAGTGTTTAGAGCACACTGACTTTCAGAGGAAGTGTCCAGTTGTGACGCTGATTTTGCCACTTTATGAAAGGATGTGTGCTTTTGGAAAACACACCCCTCGATCAAAGCTGCAAAGGTGCACCAAAGCTTGCATACGTTACTATTGGCATGTTTAAGACGAATATACACGAATATTCTTAAAGCGAATGTCCCAGTGTTATCTTGTATTGATGTAACATTAAAATTTTTGAAACGACAAATAGACCGTATAGCCCTATACTGATTATGAACTCTCCTCTATTGCCTTTGCACAGGTCTAAACTTTTGCATGCTTTGTTGAACTGTACCCCCCAAACACACACACACACACACACACACACATACACACACACAAGGAGAGAAATGCAAAAAATGAAGACCATTGCACAAGCCTGTAGATAAAATATCTAAAAAACACTACAGAAATACACATACATATGCATGTATACACTATCACTATATTAATATAACCAACCTTTAAATAAATAGAAAATCAAAATGATTTTTTGTAAGTTATGCAGCCCCAAAAGCACCACGTTCTGTGGTCCCAATTCTATATGAAACATTAGTGAGGTATGATACTGTTACTCCTTTTGTTTTTAATATTGCATCATTCAGCAGCATGCTACAACCTTGTAGACAATACTTAAAAATAAAAATGCACTGGACCTTCACTCCCATTGGGCTACATAATTAGGTACATGCAGGGAAGCTGAGCGATGCTATAGAGGAACCACTGTTGTTCCCTGAAGAACCCTCAAGTGACTGGCTCTGAAAAGCCATTTTAAAATGTAAGGTACCTCTACATAATATGGGTTCTATACCAATGAAAGGTTTTTCCCAGAACATGCAGTTCTAGAAATGCCCCACTGATGGATTTCCGCAATGCCCATGCTTGTAATAAATAAGGTACCAAGCTGAACCAAAATGGACATGTTGGAGAGTTAAATAGTGGTCAGTACAGGTAAGTACTGACCAACATTATAGCACATCAAGTGTACCACCCAGTTTAGTACAATTATGATCTCTTTTAGCCCCTGAGGGCTAAGACTGCACCCTGAAATCTGTGGGCCTTCATAATCAAGAATCTTGTGCTGGAACAGCTTGAACCAGTTTCAGTCAGATAATTAAAATGGTTCCAAACCTCCAAACAGATGTGCAATGTGAACCGAGAGCGCAATTTAAACTAGGCTTTATCTATGACCACCCCGAAAATCCTCACCTAGGATTAACAGATGAATATAAATTAGACATGATCTTTATCTGCAATTCTTCAGTGAACTGAGAATAGGAGGGAATTATGCTTTTTTTCAAACCATAAGAGAGAGTGCAATTCCATGTATATTTATATTTTTTATTATTTCAAGAAGAACATTATACAGGTTGACAGTAGAACTGACAGAAAATAAACTTTGTAAACTACAGTTTGCAGATAGGTAACATTTACAGATATTGCATATTAAAGGGGACATATTATGCAAAACTCACTTTTTGCATCTTTTTATGTTTCCATTTGGGTCTTTACTGCTCCTATAAACACTCCAAATGTAAAAAAAAAGCATCCATCCATTTTCTGTGAATCAACTGAAAGATTTTGGTGTCAGGAATCATATTCTTCTACGAGCCGTTTCGACGGCTCCCTTATTCTGACGTCAGGATGAGGAAATTTGCATAGAACCACCCCTCACCTGTCGAGCCCCACCCACTAGATTAGTTGAA
>JBBIGA010110264.1:0-10657 GCA_037576975.1 Alestes dentex | reverse complement strand
AACAACGTTTTGTGTTTGTGTTTGTGTGTCCGTGTGTGTGTGTGTGTGTGTGTATGTTGCTGTGCGTCTTTGAGTTTCTTTGTGTTGTTTAATAACCTGTGAAACTATGCATTCATAATTGCATCTTTGGTATCTAATTATGTTTCAATATACAATATGCTTGCTTAGAGTTAGAACTTAGCTTAACAATTCTTAGAATGGAGGCACATATAGACACGTTCATGCAAAATATGTATACCTTTTTAGTCAGTACTTTAGAAATTTCAGCCTTATAGCCAACCTTTTTCCATTCTTCTTTTCACTTTTCCATGAAGAACATTTGCATTCAGAAATATTCAATAGTTTCTTGTACATCAATAGTATTTTGGTGACAACAACGGCCATTTGAATACCTTAGTCTTTTGTTTTTCAAAGGAGTTGGTTTTAATGTATGTTTTGGGTCAGTGTCTTGTAATATCCAACCTGTTTTCTTCTTCAGTTTCATCACTGACTGTGGGACATTAGCTCTCAGGATTTGCTGATTTTCTGTAAAAACCTTTCTTTCCTCTATCCCCACAATATTTCACCCTTATCCTTAGCAGTTGGTAATGTGTTCTTTTATTGAAATTCTTCTCCTTTTTTGTCCACAGTGATTGTTCCATTTTATTGATTTTATTTTATATTTATCTAAATACATTTTACACATATTAGTCATATTTAGGGTTATTCCAAGCAGACATATTCTACAAAACATGTAATTTGATGAGGTATGCTTTTATGTACAACTTTTATGACTAACTGTATACAGCACATGGGACTTATATGACCCCTGTCGTGTGTGTGTGTGTGTGTGTGTGTGTGTGTGTGTGTGTGTGTGTGTGTGTGTGTGTGTGCGTGCGTGATATTGTAGAGTTCCCACCTCCACAGGTGTGAGCGACAGGTGAGGGGCAGTGGGCCGTTCAGTAAACGGCTGTTGCACTGTTTTGGCATTCTGGTCAGGCTGCTGAAGCAAACAAAGCAATTTAGAGCCATCATGGCCACACTGATCCACCCTGCATGACCAGTCACAAAGCAGGTGCCACTCAACTTCCTATTTTAATCTGATTGGACCTGTTAAGTCCAGAAGGGGTGTGGAGAAAGAACAACCCCATGGATACTTTCAGGGTCAAATCCAACAACAATTCTTACAATTACTCAGCGGATATTTTTCCTGTCAGTCTTTTACTACCTGCTGCCAAAGTCCTTTGACTCCTTTTTTCTTTTCTTTCATACACATATATAAAGTTAGTATAAAGTGCTGCAAAACTGTGAATGGACAAAAAATGTCAGTAGCTGTAGGTTAATATATGTTCTGGTTGATAAATTGGCTTTTTTATAGTTGGCCTAATATAGGAATTACAGCCAGTACTAATATTTTTTGCTTGTATATGGACTGACACATGTGCAGTCATTAGAGATGACCATTTGCTTTCACTCAGTTTACTTAACCATGACCCCACACACAAAGGAAATTTAAGGTTTGATAAATAATGTAAAATATAAGTTACTGGTAACAAGATATTAGAGTTTAATTCCAGAGCATTTTGTTTTGTTGTACCAGTTTACAGAGCTTTCTTGTTACCAAGAGCCTCGACTGGAGAATATTCTTTTAAAACACATACACTGACACAAACACACACACACACACACACTCACACACACACACACACACACACTCACACTCACACACACACTCACACAGATACTTGTCAGGACTCAATTTGTAGTGAGTCTCCTTTCCCACCTTCCCTTTTCCCCTCTTGCTGCCACCTTTTGCCCTCAATCCTCAATAATTACCCAGAAGGTCTGTCCTTTTGCCAGTCTTGGCTGGCCGCTGCTGTCCCTCAGTCACCCCACTCTACAGCCAACAATTGCCCAGCCAGGCCCCTGTGTGCAGTGACCACAGACTGCCATGCCCCAGGGTTAATCTTCCCTGTCCACACTTAGCCAATGCTGATTACTCTGTTGTCCTAAACGCTCAAACACTGCTGCACTTGACTCCTACTGGGGAGAGTTTAAAGAGGCCACAAGGCACAGTACTATCAAAAGACAAGCTGAGAGCTCCGCTTAGTGCATTATGTTTCATGATGCCATTACTGGTATGAATATTACATTACCCTTTTGTTTTGAATAATATAAACCAGTTATTTAGCTGATTAGTAAAGAATCCAGAAAGCGTCACATTTTAAACGTGGTCCACCAATCACAAAGTTTTATACAAGCACACTGCATCGGATACTAATGGACGTTTTCACACTGTAGTGGCCCCAAAATTCAGTACAGGCATCAGTGAGAAGTGGTGCCCATTTTGGCTATGAAAAGAGTAATAATAATAAAAATACAACTTAGGAAGAACAATAGTATGATTGCTTCCACACGTGGTGTGCTTTTTTGGGTGCAGAATCAAATCCTAGTCTTCTATACGGAGGACAGTGTTGTCATTGCCTTTGCTACACACAGTGCACAGCGTTTTTTTTGTTGAATAAAATAGCAGCAGTTAAGATGAAATTGTTTCTAACAATTCATCTTGTGTAATGTGTATAGAGACTGGAGGGCTCCTAAGTATTGGCCATATCATGCCCAGCAACATGCCAGCTGTCTCTTCCTAGGAGCCCGAGATAGCAAAACTGGCATCTCTCTCTGCATGGGTTCGATGGCCCTCCCTCTCCCCTCATCACTCACCATATTGCTAGCTCGCAAATGTTAGCCAACACGAATGGGAAGAAACTAAAGTAAACTTAATTGGAGAAAATCCTGGATAAAAGTGTGGACATTGAATTGAATTGAGCTGTATCATGTTTGGACTTGATGTCGGATTCAACACAGAGCACTAATGCTTACTGTCAGTGGGAGTTCACTGATTTGTACATGGACATTCTGTTTTAGGGGAAAACATTTAATAACATTTAATAGAATATTTAGAATATTTACATTATGTGTTAGTTCTTTAGAGTTAAAAATCTTCTCACACACACATCTTTTGTAACAATTGTCCTTCAAAGAATCATCCCCTGAAAGATTCTTAAGGGAACCAAAGTCATGGCTGCAGAAACCCTTTTTGTCGTCTTAGTGCCAGTAAATTCAAGAACCCATTATGTGACTTCCAATCTCCTGTTTTCTCCCTCATTTCATGTTGTTTTGTGGTTTCACAGCTTAAACAGTTCTGTTCTCCTGCGACAGCGTAATGAAATTATTCACCAGCTCGTGCTATGTCCACTAATTTGGTGCTCGGCTGCCTTGATAGATATAACCAAGCATTACTATCTGCTATGCACATTTGCCTACCCGTAACTGTAGGCTAATTTGCGTTGCTCTGCTAGTGTGGATGCGCTCAGGGTTCTCAGGGTTGATGGAGTGGCTGGTGTAGTAAATTGGTCTGCTACACAGAGATAGCTGAGGAGGGAGGCTAAGGGCTGGGGTAAAGATGAGCTAGCCTCAGCAATGGAGATGATGTACTGTGACCAGGGTTGATTTCACAGCTACTAGGTGGACAGCAGATGTACAAGAGCAGTCTGGCAGAATGAAGGCGGGGCAAAAGTATTTCTGTCTGAACTTGGAGTTTGGAATTGGAAACAGTGTGTCCCATTTAATAAGTTAGTATATATGTATCTATTCAGTAATAGTTATTATGATCTCAACACATTAATAGCAGACTCGTAGCCTTTTATACTTGCTTTTACTCTACCTTTAAGGTGTCCACTTTGAGACTGTAGATCATATGTTGCTGAACAGTTAGTCATCCTCTAGCTCTTTATCAGTGGTACATTTCTGACCACAGAGACAACAATGGCTGTATATTTATGGATGGAGGACCGCTCTCAACTAAGTACTAAAACTGATGTCAGTAAAAACCTTCTACCATAAGTACCATACCCCTGCTGTACTGGCAGTGGTCCACCAGCCAAATAATATCTGATCAGAAACTGACCAGTGATGAAATGGGGAAGAGGACCTCTACAACAAGTCTGTAACAGTACCAGTTAGTTGTTTCTAATAAGTGTCCAAGCAGTGGAAGTACGCACTAGGCATTTCCAAAAAAATAGCCAGTTAATGGAAGTACAAGGTAGGTGTTTCTAATAAAATTGCCAGTTAAGGTTTATTATTAGAAATATACTCTTTGGCACTCTGCACACACTGTCAAACCTGACTGCTGTCTAATATTAATTTTATTCATGTTGCCACTCACATGCTGAGCTATTAAACACTTTCTTACCCACTGTAAAAAATAAATGCATGCTAGCATCCTCCGTGTTAATGCTAACGTTTAATCAATGCCATGCCTCACCACACAGCCTTCAGCAACAACCCAATATTCTCCCCTGTCCCCTTCGGAATCCGTTTCTATTTCTACTCAAAGATTATTATCTTTGTTTTCAAATCAGTCAAGCCTCCCCTGTGTATAGCCTCCTTAGGTAAAGTTGCTACTTTTTCAGCTAAAACAAGTCAGGAGTGATCATAACATATGTATGTTTTTTGCATGGTGCTATTGTGGAGAGCAAACAGGGTTTTTTGTGTTACATAGAGACATTTCAAGCATCCTCAATCAGCTGAAGGTGACTCTATTGTTTGATCCCCCCTGTGCGACGGCTGAGGTTTGTGTTGAAATGCATGAACGTGTGGCATCTGAGAGGAGCAGGCCAAAGCACTGGTGCATGCGCTGACATGCTCAATCTCAATTCAGCAGCAAAAGATTTTGTCATGTCCAATTTAGCACAACAATAGCTACATTCTGAGATGCAAGCTGAGTGATGAGAGGATGAAGAGATAAGAGCAACAGAGGAGAGGAAGGACCAGGAGACAAAGAAAGTAAATGATTGAAGGAGAGATAGTGAGAAGAGAAGACAGGGGATGAGAGAGGTGAAGAAAGGAGAGGAGGAGAGAAAAAGATAAGAGAAATGGAAGTAAGGGAACAGATGAGAGATGGAAAGAAGAGGAGAGAGAAGATGAAATGAAATGACAATGGAGAGAGAAGAAAGAGAGGTGAGTGGAAGAAAAAAGAAGAGGAAAAAACAGCAGAGAAAATAAGGAAAAAGGAATCAGAATTTCCCTTTGTATTTATAAAACCCAATGAGTAAGAGAAGAGAAGAGACTAGAAGAGGAGAAAAGAGAAGGAAGCAGAGGTTAAGGGATGAGAAAAGTGTACTATGTCTCAGGCTCTGCTATATCTGTCTACATAATTAGTGCGCAGCAAGCAGAACATAGAAAATGGAGACGTGTTTAAATATCATATTTTGTGCAAAATTAAAATGATACATGAAATATTGAAGAGATGCACACTCAAGTAGGAAATTAATGGGAGAACAGGAGAAACATAAGACAAACCAATATAACAGTAATATAATACTACCACTGGAGCTTCATAGTTTGTTTTGTGTCACCACTCTAATTGCCTGGAACATCCAGGAGTGATAATGTCGAGTAAACTGCTCATTTGCTGGACTGGAGTACATTAGACCTTGGTATGCCAGACCAGAGATATACTTCTAGACCTTGCGCACTGCCATCTACTGAAATCTTTTCATGGCTTACTGATTATGCCCTGAACAAAGTAAGAAGATCTGTCAACATGCATCATGGGTTATCTTACTTAGAGGTTAGAGATGGTTATTACCCGAGATTGCAAAAGCATGTTAGTACTTTTACAGAATCCGGATAAAATTTAAAATTCTAAAATTTAAAATTTAAATTCTTAAATTTAAATAAAATCACAAGTAGAAGAGCAGATACAGAATGGGTAAAAAAGAAAAATACTGTCTTAGAAGCATTTTGAGCTATCGTTAGCTACCAGGACACTTTAATGAGTCTTATCTTCAATTCTGCAAGTCTTTGGTACTGTACTGGAAGAACATCATGCTTCCAAAAGATATTCACCTAGTTTGTGTTGTGATGATGGTGGTTTGAGAACTGGTGACTGCGAAGACCATAGCATATGGTTAACGCAATTTTCATGATCCTCAAACCATTCAGTGACCCCTTTTATCCTGAGAATGGGGGCATTATAATCTTAAATGAGACCTCCCATCAGACCTCCTTATACCTTTCTCATGGCGTACACCACACTTGCCCCCTGTTAAAACACATGTCTATGTGACTGAAGCTCCTACCATTTGTGACCTAATTTTGAGCCCTGTTTCAGATCTTTTCCTCATCATTTTCAGTAGGGATGCTCCGATCAATCGGCCGAAGATCGGTATCGGCCGATAATCACATTTTATGACTCGATCGGTACTCGTTAAACTTGGCTGATCTTAGGAACCGATCACAATTGATGACGTCAATGCGTGAGGATGTACACGATGAGTTACATTAGATATATTACTGTAAAAATATAACAAAAATATAACAAAGGCAACATTTATAGTATTACTTTATCTGAAAAAAGTTAATGGTGATCAGAGAGCTTACATATCAGTTATATAAACCTGAAGCATCAGAATCGGCATTGGTATCGGCTGATCACCTAGACAAAAAATCGGTACTTGGTATCGGTGGCAAAAATCCTGATCGGAGCATCCCTAATTTTCAGCCAATATCAAGGACAGCTGAGCCTGTTCAGCAGTTGTATACATACCACAGAACATGGCAGGATGTATATTTTATATTGTGTATTTTTATAGTAAAGTAAACCGTTTTTTGAAGGAGTTTTGAAGGAGTCAGTATTCTACTGAGTTAATTCATGCAAACCATACTGGTTAAATTGAAAATATCTGAACTTTTAAACATTGTGTGATATACTAAATATGTCCTACATGTACTGTATGAAAGCTGCAATCGGTAAATGATATAAAATAGGTTTGTCCTGACAGTGGTAGCTACACCTGAAAGGATTTAAAACCAATGCTGAGTGTGCCACATTTCTGTTTTACCACGTTTCTTACTGAAGTACAGCCACGTGGAAGTTTCTGTAAAGCATGTCAAGCTATGTGGAGTTTAGTTATTGTTTAGTTTGTGGCATAAAAAATTAATACCAACTTCTGTAACTGCATACACAACAGCCTCCTAATTTCTACTAACTGCAGCTTTAATTGCCCTTAACATAGACATACAAAGAGGTGTGTATGTAGAACTGCACTGGCTGAACATACTTAGAGCTTCAAATATCTTGGCTGGACAACAAAACAGTGTTACAGTGCTATATTTTCAGACACTTTCAGAACAAAGGTTCAGGTCATGCAGTGAGGCTAATGGAGCTAAGTGGCTGCAGAGACCATTTATGTAAAATAAGCAGTTCAGTTCTTTAATGCTAGAATCAAACCCTTTTGCCAAATTAAAAATGACAGCATACTGCAACTAAAACATTTACTGAACTTCAGCTGAATTACAGTAATTATGCTGATAGTGGACCTCACAGTGGACAGTAAAATATCTTATAATTACATAAATACAGTTAAGGACAGCACAATATCTCGTAATTGCATATATACTGTGATGGTCATTGAATTATCTCATAGTTACATGACTACAGTAAAGGATGGTAAAATATTTCCTAATTACATAAATGCAGTGAAAGACAATTCTCATAATCACATGTTTAAGCGGGCAAGTAAATCAGAGTAACAGGTAAGTGTATGAGGTAAAAAGTAATACAAAGACACTTAACAAATTGAAGTACCAATGTTTTATCATGGTGAATTTTAGAGTGTTAATAGTTAGCATCCTGCTTGGATGATTCTCCTCTGTGCCCCCCTTTCACTGCTTTCCTCTTTGTATATTCGTTTCTTCCCATTAGGGAACACCAACAGCGTATTTGCTCTGGACTACATCAGTGGATCCCTGACTGTAAATGGCCGTCTGGACCGAGAGAACCCACTGTACTCTGCAGGATTCACGCTCACAGTAAAGGTACGCAGCTGGTTAGGGGCAGCATTACAGCTGGTGAAGGTCACAAATAAAATATGGAATAAGAGAGAGTTTAGAGAAATTTATATTGAATTCTGAATACATTCTCAGTACAATATAACAACTCTGTCATGAGAAAATGGTAACATTTTATTTTTCAGGAGGACAGACCTTCAATATAGGTTTGTCTGTTACTTTGTTATATTGTTGACATTACACACTGTACATATGTACTTGCTTATTTACATTTAACATTTAAAATACATTCTATTTACATTTCTAGTTTTCAGTTTGTTTCAATTTCAAACAATGACCTAAACCTGGCAAAAGTCTCTTCAACCTACAAACACCATTGTGATATAAACTAGGTTTAAGGTCTGGTTTGTTCATTCTGAAATGCTCACAGCCAGCATTTTCTTTCTTGTTCTTTTCAAGTAATCCCAGTAACCAAAGTAATAACAGTAACCCAAGCATGGCATAAACAATTACAGTGACTGTAACAGTAATAGAGACAACAATAACTAGTTCTGTACAGATTGGATTAATGTATTCAGGTTTTAATGATTATCATTATTTTAATGTAACCTCTCCTCAGTTTTAAAACACTCACATTAGGATGTAAAAAAGCATTTGTGTGAGCGAATTTTGAAGTGGGTTATAATTTATAAAATATAAATATTAAGTATTGTCTTACACTTCCACTGTCATAAAACTGCCATCACAATCACATATTTAAATGACCTACTGATGTTCTTCAAGGGTAGAGAGGTTAGATCAACTCAGATGGGTTCTGCTACTCATACTGTGTAAACAGTTTTCCAAAGCATCCACTGTTTTGCAATTCAGTGAGCATCTAATATGAATACACATTCTAGGAGGCTAAATGCAATACAAGGCAACATCTGCCAGGACAGTCACAGAGATTTGTATCCAGACAGGAAATTACCAGATCACCACTGATTTTGGTGAAAAACAACAGGTAAATCAGCCTGTAATTTTCTCAGGAAAATGACCCCTGATGGGGCTAACAATGACAATGGGTGACGATAGAATGAAAATAACAATGACACTAACAGCAACAAATGGATATTTCTAGGCTCACATATTTGTGTCTGTTGTTGTGTATGTGCGTGTCTGTCTGTGCGTGTCTATGTGTGTGTGTGTGGGTGTGGGTGTGGGTGCGTGTGTGTCCATGCGTGTGAGTCTCAGCCATAAAGGCCATTCCTCCGTCCACTACATGGACATCGATATGTGGTCCTCCCCTAGGAGTGCCTCCATACTTTCGCATATCCCTGGATGACTCCAACATGCTGGAGTCTTTCACAGATGATACATGGCTGCCCATCTGCCTAGCCACTACAGTTTCTGTGACCAGCTGTACCGTCTCCTGAATAGGTTCCACAAAGGGATCTTCACCACCCATGTTTAGTGGTCCAGGTGATTTATCAGGAGCACCTAACTGCCCTTGGGGGCTTTCCCAGAAGGGCCCCCCCAGGCAGAGTAGTCAGGGTTGACAGAGGACAAAGCAGTTCAGTGGCAGCTACAAAGCGGGTTGTTGTTGTTGTTTACTTTTTTCCCAGATTTTCTACCCAATTTATTTGTCTCCAGTTCAGTCAACCTAGCTAGGACTCCTCCCATCATGCTATACAACCAATAGGAGGGTGAAGGCTAGCATGTGCTTCCTCAGAGTCACATGAAGCACCAGTGCATATTTTCAAACTGTCGCTAATGCATTGGAGAGTGGAAAATGTGATCCCCTGATAACAGGGTCACGAGCCAAGGATATGACATTCCTAAAATATGTAATAGAACAAAAACATGTTTTTTATATGCACTCTTAGCAAAAATGGTTAAATGACTTGTAACAACTTTGGTGCAATATTGTCATGTTAAAGAACCATTTACAAAAGGTTGTCTTTGCTTAGTTGTATTTTGGGTGTGAATGGGACAATATGGTATTAATTAATATAAAAACATGAAATGAAAACAGAACATTATTTTAAAAATGAAATGCAGTATATGCTTCAGAGCTGATGTGTAATGTAAACACAATAGAAGATCCATAATATGAATATATGTGGCAGCTGGTAGCCTAGTGGTTAGGGTGTTCACCCTGCGATCAGGAAGTCGTGGGTTCGATGCCCAAGACTGCTAAGCACCCCTGAGGTACCCTTGAGCAAGGTACTGTCCTCACACATTGCTCCCGGGCGCTGTGTTTCTGGCTGCCCCTGCTTCACTTGGTGAATGGGTTAAATGAAGAGGAAGAATTTTGTGCTGTTCACACTGTGTGCTGTGGTGTGTTCATGTATGACAGAATGGTCACTTTCACTTCACATGTCATAAAAGTATTGTTTTCATATCTCTTATGAAAAAGCCTAAGCATACTTTTCCTGTATGAGCTGGATGTAATGACTCAAATATTTTGGTGCTGATGATCGGCAAAGGGTAATAGTAATGAAGCTGGGTCACTGAATTGCGTGTGAAGTTCCTCACTTGATGACTCTCTTATCTTTATAAAAGTGGTTTCTAAATGTCCACTTACTGTAAGTAATTCTGAAACAGAACGGATGGGTGAGCTAATATTCTGTTAGGCTTCAGATCTATTTAGAACAGTTAGAACATCTACTGCTGAGCCCTGAAAGAGAGAAAGTGTGGAGAGTCCTGTT
The DNA here is from genome assembly GCA_037576975.1 of Alestes dentex. NCBI lineage: Eukaryota > Metazoa > Chordata > Actinopteri > Characiformes > Alestidae > Alestes > Alestes dentex. The sequence continues at coordinate 134 of JBBIGA010110264.1, read as the reverse complement.
ATCGTTATCGTCGTGACCTGCTGACAGTTCTATGGCCAAAGGCTAGGGGAAGTGAGAGTGTGTGTGTGTGTGTGTGTGTGTGTGTGTGTGTGTGTGTGTGTGTGTGTGTGTGTGTCTCAACCAGCCAGAGCAAT
>JBBIGA010110253.1:0-10658 GCA_037576975.1 Alestes dentex | reverse complement strand
AACCGAGGAGGAATCTGGAACCGAACCTGTGTTCTCCTCACCAGCTCACACAGTATCAACTACTTTTACAAACAAAAAAAAATCCTGATACTTTTACTGCTTTCTTGTTTGTTTGTATTCTAGTGTTCACTTTGCAGAAAGACACTTTATCACATGCTGAGAAAAATGGCTAAAAGCAGATTGCATAGGAGCAAATATACTTTTGCCCAGTACCGTAAATATATGTACACAAACACACACACACATCAGAAAATTGACAGTGATGCCAGATGCTAAATCATCACTGCTTCTCTCAATGTATATATATATATGTATATATAAACATAGATATGTATAGAGAGAGAAAAGCATAAATATTATTATTAGAGAGAGGGAGAGAGAAGCATGTATATATATATAGTTGTGTAGATGTTTAGGTGTATCTCAGTGGGGGTCCTGATGATGGTTATTTTGTTTGAAGTTGTCTCTCCTGCTCTGTGAGGTGAAGAGCTTCAGCTGCCTCTGAGTTTCAGTTGTTGAGGAAATAGAAAGGTGACCTTTATCACGGCGTGTGGTTTAAAAATGACAGACGTTCCAACCTAACAGTGACCACATCATCTTCCTATTCATGACACAAGGTGGGCATCGCAGGCTGAGCGGGAAAACGCCCCCCTTCTGAAGAATACACAAATGTTTCAGCAGAAAGAGTGGGAAGGAGCAGAAATCAGCCTGCGCTCAGAGAACTCGCTTCACCAAAATCGAAAGCTGAAGAACGGTTAAACCATCGCTGTCCGTCAGCACTTTAAGTGCAGTAACCTTACACGGCATTTCATCACTTCATCAGTTTAGCAGTTCATCATTTCATCAGTTTATCAATTCATCACTTCATTACTTCATCACTGCAACAGTTTATGAGTTCATCACTTCATCACTTAAACTTCAGGATTAAACTACCCTCCATCTTTATGCATTTTATTACTTTATTATTTACTTTATATATTACTTTATATATTATTACTTTTATTATTATTGTTATTACTAACAACAACAACAACAACAATAATAATAATAATAATAATAATAATAATAATAACAAATGCTTATTCATCAGAACAGTTATTCCTTATTATTGAAATGAACTGTAACAGTGATGTTTTTAGTTCAAGAATAGAAAGTCTAATACACTGTTGCTGTATACTGTGTTACTGCAAACACTGTTATTGTACACAGTGTTACCACACACACTGTTACTGCACATACTGTTACTGTAAATACTGTTACTGCACATACTGACACTGCACATACTGTCACTGCACACACTGTTACTGTAAATACTGTTACTGCACATACTGACACTGCACATACTGTCATTGCACACACTGTTACCGCACACACTGTTACTGCATACATTGTTACTGCACACACTGTTAGTGTACACAGTGTTACTGCACACACTGTTACTGCATACATTGTTACTGCACGCACTGTTAGTGCACACACTGTTACTGTACAGTGTTACTGCACACACTGTTACCACACACACTGTTACTGCACACACTGTTAGTGTACACAGTGTTACTGCACACACTGTTAGTGCACACAGTGTTACTGTACACAGTGTTACTGCACACACTGCGTTAGTGTACACAGTGTTAGTGTACACAGTGTTACTGCACACACTGTTACCGCACACACTCTTACTGTACACACTGTTGCTGCACACACTGTTAGTCTACACAGTGTTACTGCACACACTGTTAGTGCACACACTGTTACTGCACACACTGTTACTACACATACAGTTAATGTATACAGTGTTACTTTACACAGTGTTACTTTACACACTGTTACTTTACACAGTGTTACTATACACAGTGTTACTGTACACACTGTTACTGTACACACTGTTACTTTACACACTGTTAGTGTGCACACTGTTACTGCACACACAGTTACTGCACACTCTGTTACTGCACACACTGTTAGTATACACACTGTTACTGCACACACAGTTACTGCACACACTGTTAGTGTACACACTGTTAGTGCACACACACTGTTACTGCACACACTGTTACTGCACACACTGTTAGTGTACACACACACACACACACACACACACACACTCTGCTCTTAACATCACAGTTTTAATTGTTGCAGTTATGAAATAATGTAAGAGTGTCGTGTAGTTTAACATTTTGTTACTGCACACACTGTTAGTGTATGCACCTTTACCACACATACTGTTACCATAGAGTTTTTGTACACGCTGTTACTGCACACCGTGTTACCATACAGTATTACTCCACACACTGATACTGCACACGCTGTTACTACACACATTTACAAACAATCCTGTGTTAATAAACAAATCACTGTCCGCTGTTTGGTCCCAGTTCTTGTTGATTTTTTTGTAAGTAAGTGTAAGAGGCATCTGTTCTGTTGTGATCTCGGCGGCTGCAGGCTGTGTCAGTGACGCTCCTGGTGTTCAGCTGATTGATCATTTCGCTTCAGAAGTGTGAGTGAATGATCTAAGCTGTGTTCTCCGTAGCCAGAGGCCGTGCTCTGGGCAGGAAGGTGGGATTCACCTGTCCACTCCCAAATATCCACCTGTTGGAGGCTTTGTTTCAGGAACAATAGCAGGTGTGGGGTAGATTTCGGCTCACCTGCTGCTGCAGGCGGTGTCGGGTGACTCCACACAGCCAGGGGGGCTCCAGGCAGGGGGGAGTGATTTTACCCCTCAGGAAAAAGAAACGCTGTTCCCACTGCATCACTGCCTTCTTGGGTTTAGGCCAAAATTGTTCCAGTTTTAGGCAAGTTACTGTTTGGGCCAAAGTTCTGTTGCAGTTTGGACCAAAGTAAAATGACAATTTGGGCCCAAATTATGTTATCATTTTGGGTCAAAGTCCTGTTTTAAATTCGGCCAAACTTTAATTACAGTTAAATTAAGTTATAGTTTGGGCCAGAATTCAGTTTCAGTTTGGCCCAAAATTATAGATTACAGTTTGGGCCAAAGTTAATTTACAGTTTGGACCAAAGTTCTGTTTCAGTGAGGGACAAAATTAAATAAACATTTTGGGCCAAAGGTATGTTTCAATTTTTCAATTTGGGCAAAGATTCAATTACAGTTTGCACCAAAGTTAAATTTCAGTTTGGAACATAAATTTGCTTCAGGTTGGGCCAAAGTTAAATTAAAGTTTGGGCCAAAGTTCTGTTTCAGCTTGGGCCAATATTGAGTTACAGTTTGGGCCAAAGTCCTGTTTCAGTTTAGGCCAAAATTATATTACAGTTTGAGCCAACATTCTGTTTTGGCTGGGGACAAAATTCAGTTACAGTTTGGGCTAAAGTTCTGTTTCAATTTTGGCCAAAGTTAAATGACAGTTTGTGCCAGATTTCTGTTTAAGCTTGGGTAAAAATTTAATTCGTTTGGGCCAAAGTTTAATTACAGTTTGGGACAAAAATAAATGATTGTTTGTGCCAAAGTTCTGTATCAGTTTGGACAAAATTTAAATTATAGCTTGGGATAAAACTAAATTATAGTTTGGGTCAAAGCCATATTTCAGTTTGGGGGAAAGTTCTGTTTCAATCTGGGCTAAACTTAAATTACAGTTTGGGACAAAGCTCTGTTTTAGTTTGCTCTAACAAGCAAATTTTGCTCAAACAAGCAGTTTAAACCAAAAAATTAACAAAAATTAAACCAAAAAAATGCAGTTGAAACCATGAATTCAGTTTGTTATGTAAGTTGTGTCGCAGTGTTACAGTTGGAGCCACAGTTGTTAAAAGTTTTAGCTCACACAAGAAAGATGTTTCTCATCACTGATGCTGAATCTTGAGATGTACTGGCTGGACTGAGTTTTACTTTAAGTCACTTCGAAGAAAAGCTTCAAAGCAGGGCTGGGTTTGTTTTGTTCTTTGTGCTACTGCAGTGTTTTTTCCTGTGGGTTAGAAAAGGGTGCGGTTGTATTCTTGACTTGCTTTCATGTTTTTTCGTGGCGATGTGGATTCGTTACTCTTGTTTGTTTGTTTTGGGTTTTTGCAGATGCAGCAGATGGTTAACTCGGACTCGCGGTACGGCGGTCATCCACAGGTCGATTCTCTCAGACCCAGGGTCCAATCAGGCATGACTCCTCAGGGTCAGCTGACCACTATCAACCAATCACAGCTCAGCTCTCAGCTGGGTGTGAGTGGAAACGGCACACACGGTTCTCCGTCTCCTCCAGAGAGTAAATCAGCTACACCTTCACCATCCAGCTCTGTGCACGAGGACGATGCTGAGGATGCTCTGAAGGTGAAGCTCCCCGCGCACACACACACACACACACACACACACACACACACACACACACACACATACATATAGCCATGGAAAAAAGAAGAGACTGCATCATTTGTTTTTCTGGCTACTCCTTTTGTAATGTGTGGGAGTGTGTCTGTGTAAAATGTGCAAGTCACTGTTTTTTTTATACACTATTGACCACACTTGATTCAAAATTATATACAAATAAATGTTTGGAGAAAATGTAAAACATAATACATATAAATAATTTATTATCGCTTGGAAATGTCAAACTACACAAAACTCTTACATTATTTTACAATTGCAACAATTAAAACAGTGATGTTAAGAGCAGAGTGTGTGCATGTGTTCAGAAAAGAATAGGAACCTGTGCATTTTACACACACACACACACACACACACACACTGCCGCAAACTGTAAAAACAGAGAACAGAAAAAAGGGAAAAGTGGTCTTTCCATGTGTTTTTTTCCATGGCTGTAGACACATAGACACACTCACACACACAATGATGTGGTTTACAAATCACTGCAAAAGTCACAAATCTGAGGTGAAATGGTGAAATTATGACCCAGAATGTATTTATGACAACAGTTTGCAAGGGTTAGTGTAAATGATTGAAAAGTATTGAAAAGTAGATAGATTTCAAAAGCAAATTGTCCCCAGATTTTGTTGACCAAAGTGTGTATATTATTATGCAGAGTGATCCTCAGAGTCCTTCCTCATTGTTAGTGAGTTTTCGAGAAATGCCAGCATAACCGCCCTCTAATGGTGGCTGTTAATGAGCCAGTGGTGTTGAGGAGACACTGAGAAGTTTCTCCAGTCTTTATCAGTCCTCCAGAGCATGAGGCCGTTTCAGAACTTTCTGGAGAGTTCCGCAAGTTCATGCAATCAGCTCAACTCTCCAGCCCAGGAGTCGTCCTCACCCAAAGCGAGCCCAGGGCTGGTCATTAAAGCGTCAGCAGCTGTAAACGGCCTGCATCGCCTCTCAATTATGGAGGGCTGCTGTTTATATATTTATGACACCCAGCCACTAAAAGGTGGAGGTGAAGGCTCAGCCTGCTCTCAGCGCTGAGCTCAGATGCAGCTGTGCGACTGGCTGATGTGGCCTGAATTTCTCAAAATCACTGTACAGTGTAGGATTCTGAAATTCTCCAATTCAAATCACATTATACACAGGAGAGGCTATACACACCCTGGCCACTTTATCAGAAACACCCTAGACTAACACCCTTCACAGTATACTGTACATCATCCGATGAGTCACAGTCTCTAACCGGTGGAGCTTCAAGGGAGGGGTTTCCGATAAAGTGGCCAGGGAGTGTACCTCCTGTGTGTACCATGAATTTCTCAAAATCGCTGTATCGCTGTAACATTCTGAGATTCACCAATTCATGAAACGTTACACATAGGAGGTGCTATACACTCACTGGTCGCTTTATCGGAAACCCCTACCTTGCCGCGCCACTAGTTAGAGACTGTAGCCCATTTGTTGATGATGGTGTTAGTAAAGGGGGGTTGTTCCCTTTTTGCTACATATATTCTTCTGGAAAGGCTTGATGTTGGAACATTGGTGTGAGGATTTGATTGCAGCCCCATGAGCATGAGTTAGGTCAGGTTCTGATTTTGGATGAATAGTTCCCAAAAGCAGCTCCAAGTGTCCAGTGAGTGGAGGCACAAGGTAGGTGTTTCCAGTAAAGTGGCCAATGCGTGAAAGCACAGGGTTGGTGTTTCTAATAAAGTGGCCAGTAAGAGGAAGAACAAAGTGAGTGTCAATAACTGTGTCTGTGATTTGCATCGTTGACTATAAAGAGGCTTCTTTTTTCAGGGTGGAGCAGAGAAGAGAGCTGCCTCAGACATGGCCAAAAAACCCAAAACCCCCAAGAAGAAGAAGAAGAAGGACCCGAACGAGCCGCAGAAGCCCGTATCGGCCTACGCTCTGTTCTTCAGAGACACACAGGCAGCCATTAAAGGCCAAAACCCCAACGCCACTTTCGGAGAGGTGTCCAAGATTGTGGCCTCCATGTGGGACGGTCTGGGAGAGGAACAGAAACAGGTTCTCTTTAATTCAGCTTCACACTCTACATTTCCCTTCAATCTCCCAGAAATTTCCCTAAGGGAAAGTCTCTTAGAATATAGGATGACAACAGTCTGTTAATACTGCCGTCATTCTTCCTTTATTTTCATTCAGGGTGACCAATGAATTATTAGTCAATTCATTCACATGAATAATCTAACAAAATTAATGAAAATATGCATTTTAAGATAAAAACTTTGCTGATGTTTTTAATAAAGTGACCAGTGAGTGACCCTTTAGAGGTGCCCCTTTATATAATAGAAAATAAATAGAATGACAACAGTATTAACATCAGAAACTGTCTGCTTGTTTTCCTGCACTATGTTAGACATGAACTCAAACCCTTGAGTCAAACCCATGTCAGATGTTTTTTTCTTTGATGTTCTTTAAGCAAGAAGCTGCTTCAGTCAGTTTATTTATCTTCAGCTCTTCATCCACTACCATGTGGGGCTCACTGGGGGAGGTCATGGTGGTGTAATTAGTGAAAAACACAAAAAACTGTCCGTTCAGTTCACCTGGACCTGATCGAGTGATCTTGATCAGTGCGTGGGCCTCCGCAGAGCCAATCGCTCAACGAATTCTGCTCATCTTCAACAAAAATAAATCAAATCTGATGGTTTTCCCCCTAAAAATTCTTTTTAACCCTTTCAGGCGCTGTGGGAAAGTCCCTGCAAGGGTGTGTGTGTGTGTGTGTGTGTTGCTGACTGTTAGCAACCCTGCTCTGCAAAAAAGGCACATTTTGTTATTTCGGTTTATTTACTTTGCACGTGTTGCAGTTTTCGTTTTGTTATGACAGCAAAAGCTGCCAGAACACACACACACACAAACACACACAGAGTAGTGCTTTGCTAATTTCTTTCCACTATACAAACAGAAATACAGTTTTTTGTGAGCTAAAATCACTCAGGTTTGCACAATGTTTGAAACTGTTACGCACACTCTGAACCAAACCCGTGTAAAAACAAATCCTTCTGGCAGCTTTGGGCCTACAAGCCTGATTTCCAGACTCTCCTCTATTCAGTTAAATTTTCTTTCCTTCTCTAAAAAAATGAAAAAACTGTTTAAAGCTGTTTGTCCGAGCAATGAGTGTGTTGGTGCCAGAAATTCACTACATAATACTGGAATAAATAAACAAACGTAAATGCCGTAAAACACTATATAACATGGGAATAAACACAAATAATCATAAGTACAGTATAACACTATATAATCTAGAATAACATTAGAATAAACACAGACAAATACAGTAAACAGTATGTAACATTAGAAAAAACACAATCATAATACAGTAAAACACTATATAACATTAGAATACATACAAATAAACACTATATACGTATAAATATATGTAAATGTTTCAGTATTTAATGATACATAAAATAGACAGTCGGTCAAGAATGACTTAGAAAAACATCTGGTATGTATGTATCAGATCTAATCCATCTAATCCAGGGTTTTCTACTGAACAGGCCATACCAGGTCAGAGACATCTGCACATCTCTACATAAAAACATCTGGAAAAACAGTGAATCGTTGTTAAATACTGAATTTTAATGATGAGAGCTTTTAGATGGATGTTTGGAAACTTCCAGGCTTCTTTGGGCTCTCATCAAAGCCCTCGTGTATTTTCCTTCGAAAAAAATACCTTTTTCGTGTTTTTTTTTCTTTACATTTTTTTCTTAATTTTTGAAAAAAAATTCTCTCTCTGTAAAATCACCACTGTTGGAACAGAGAGAACCTGTTCTAAGTATGAGATGTTTTCCTGATGAGAGGACATTATGTTTCTGCTCTCAGTGCGTCTCTCTCGGGGGAAGCAATAACCACGCTGATATATTGATGGGCAAATAATTACACATATGTGACGGCTAAAAGGGGAAATATGGAGAGACCATAAACTCTGCGCTGATGGCCGAAGCTCCAGTGCACTTACTTAACCAGCGCTCCAACAATGCCTGCCTCACTCTCGGGCTCCTAAGTGGAGCAGCATTAGGGCTTGGAGAAACTCCCGGACGGGAGAATGTCGAGGGAGTTTGCTCTCACGGTGTTTTTCTCTGTTTGTTTGTTCGCAGGTGTACAAAAAGAAGACGGAAACCGCAAAGAAGGAGTATCTGAAACAGCTGGCCGCGTACAGGGCCAGTCTCGTCTCTCAGGTACACACCGAGTGAAACTGTGGGCCTTTGGGAAACTGCCCATGTTACAGCGAATCCGTGAAGTGACCATTCTGTCATATGTGAACACACCACAGCACACAGTGTGAAACTCTTCCTCTGTATTTAACCCATTCACCAAGTGAAGCAGGGGCAGCCAGGAACACAGCGCCCGGGGAGCAGTGTGTGGGGACGGTACCTCACTCAAGGGAACCTCAGAGGTGCCAACAGGAGCTCAAGTTTACTGAATGTCCCACTCCTCTTAAATCTAGTAGAACATGTTAACCCAGACATGCTGGTGTCTGAAGATTTGCTCCTTTAGCTTTAGCTCTGGATCTATGAGGCTAACGTAGTCAATAGGTAATGGAGGGTAATACCCCAGTAAGGTTAAAAGTTACTTTGTTGATATTAGAAGCTGTACATAGTGTGATGAGATGTTTCTCCACGGATCACGGTGCAACATTCAACAACGAGACAAAACAATAAATAGACAATACATCAATATAACAGGGGGCGGCCTGGTGGTTAGGGAGTTAAACAAGGAGAGGCAACCTCGGCTGTATACAAACTGAAACCATAAACCAGCTTAGGCCAGCTGGTGGCCTGGCGGTTAGGGAGTTGCCCCTGCAATCAGAAGGCCATGGGTTTGAATCCCAGGACTGCCAGTGGTTCTTGGCTGCCCACTGCTTCATGTGGTGAATGTGTTAAATACAGAGAACAATTTTGTGCCATTCACAGCCGTGCTGTGGACACTTTACACTTTTAATGTACCAGTATAGTATGAACGGGATGTAAACCCGACTAGTGTAATAAATGTAATTATCGTACAGGAGGCAGTTACGGTGTTGAACACAGTGCAAAGAATGACAGAAACAGTACAATAAATAGACAATACAGCGGTGTGACAGCAATATAATCTAACAGTATAGTGTGAACGAGATGTAAACCTTCCAGAGTAACTAGTGTCGTACTATAAATAGGATTGTTAGACACGTGGCAGTTACAGCATTGAGCAAAGTGCAAGGGATGACAGAGACAATTCAGTAAATACAACAGTGTGACAGTATAGTGTACAGTTAACCTAACAATAACCATGGTGCCAAGCTCAGGTGTAAATCATCACACTCACCTCGAGGCAGAGCTGTAGCCATGAGCACCTTTGTCGAGTCTAAGATGAGTCCAAGACCAAGTCCAAGTGCCTGACTTCATGTCTGTGGCCAAAATGAAAATGAAGTGCATGAGTTTTGGCAGCAGGGTCAGCCAGGGTCAATCCCTGTTCCAGATTTTTAAATAATTAAACCGGGGCAGTGCAACCAAACTGTATAAAACTGACGTTCAACATCTTGCTTCACTTATCAGGAACTGCCTTTATGACTTCTGTTCCTTGAAATGTGGTGTATTTGATAAAACAGTGGTATGTAGCAGAGAAACAATTAGAATCAGCATAATTGTGTAATGCTAACACAGCTCTTACTAGCTCTCAGGCATTATTAGCTAGCGAGGAAAAGTCAACATTAATGCTAACCCAGCTCCCCCGAGCTTTCACTGTTAGTCAGCAGGGAACATTTAACATGAGTGTACCTGCATAAGAATAACCAAACTCCCTTAGTTTTCAGGTTTTAATAGCTAGTGAGGTTCAGTGAGCATTATCATAACTGTATTTTTTGTTACCATCATTTATTTTTGTTGTTTTTCTTCGATCCTCAGAGTTACAGTGACCCAGGTGATGTGAAGGTGTCCCAGGCCTCGCAGATGTTGGGGCCGAAGCCACCGGTGTTTCCTGGAGCAGGCCAGACCCACCCAGGCCTCTACATGGGCCCTCCGTACCACCAGCAGGCCAGCCTGAACTCCCATCTGCCTCCCAGCTTGAGAGGCTGCCCTCCCCGGCCCAGCGCCTCCATGCCAGGCTCTGTGGGCATGAGGGGCATGACCACAACCCCCCCACCCCTGCAGATCAGCCCACCATTACACCAGCACCTCAGCCTGCACCAGCAACAGCAGCTCAGCAGCCACCCACTGCCACTGCACTCGCCTTCCATGGCACAGGTAAGTCCTCACACACACCGTATACACACACACACACACACACACACATAAGCTTACACTATGTTCCACAAATCTGTATGCAGGTACCTGTATGCAGCATAATGCTGTCATAT
>JBBIGA010110242.1:0-10658 GCA_037576975.1 Alestes dentex | reverse complement strand
TGGAGGAACATTGTTTCGTTTTTACTATGTACTGTGTATATGGTAGAAATGACAATAAAAACTACTTGACTTGACTTGTACTCTGAAAAGGGGGTGTTGTACCTAAAGGTCTATTTAACCTGAGTGTATGAGTTCTAAAAGGAGAGCATCTGATCACTGCTCCCAAGGACCATGAAGCCTAAATGAACAGCGTTGCTTCAACTTTGACTGCGTTTGATTTTTTTGACCTAGAAAACGTTTCAGACTTGGGTTCCTGCTCCAATTTTCCACGACACTCAAACATGTAACATTCCTTTCTCATGCACAATGTGTCCTTCACATGCACATAGTTGCCCTCAAAAACTGCCCAGGGCTCTAAAGGTCACAAGCCAGCATCCTTTTGGGAACGGGGGTTCGGCAGGGCAGGCTCGTAAACTGCACACCACTGAAGCTTCCCAAAGTACTTACATGATCAGAAATAAATTAGCAGCTATAAGTTCAAGGAGCATTCTTTGACATGCCACTGAAGTTCACAAAGCACCGACTTTGCCTAGAAGCCACCAGCTGTTATCAGGATAGCAATAACGTCCTATTGTGTTCAGAAGAACACAGTAACAGTAATAAAGCCTTTTGCTTGTCTGGTATGATACGGGCATGCACACGGGCTCAGGGGGACTCAAGGCTCCATGAAATACATCAAAGCATCGGACCTCTATTTATATCCTGAAAAGCATTTGCAAAAATGAGGACAAAATGTGGATTTTTGTAAAAATAAATGCCTGTCCTTTACAACTGCATGACCTGTGGTGAGGGGTGAAAACAAGGTAGCAAAGATCCTGAAAACATACATTGAAGCCACAAGCATTAATAACCACTGAGCAACTGCTCTGCAGCTGCCTTTTCATGTTTGGATGGGTAGTGGTGGGGGTCACTAGACTTTAAGGTAAGGAAAAAAAACTTCATTTCTACTCACTAAAAACTCAATATCCCTCAGCCTTCAGGACACTCAAACCCAATGAACCTCGGCCCTTCGAGTCCACTGGAACTCCCCAAAAATACACTCTTAAGCACCCAACTGAGGCAGAACACCTGTGCTTAAAAGACAAGTACATTAGTTTGTAAGACTGTTACATGTCGAACGTGTCAAAACTGAACCCACTGAACTGCCCTTCTCTAATGAACCAACTGAACTGTACTTGTACCTTTTTGAAATATCAGGAACACGGCCAGCTATGAAATAATGGTAGCAGGTGGAGTCGAAAAAACTTAATGTTAATGAATGATAACTGGACTTTTAATTATTGGTGGAAGAATGGAGAAGCAGTGAGTATATAATATCTACATACAGTTGCAAAGAAAAGTATGTGAACCCTTTAGAATTATATAGATTTCTGCACAAATTGATCATAACATGTGATCTGATCTTCCTCTAAGTCACAACAAACACAGTCTGCTTAAACTAATACCACACAAATATATATGTTTTCATGTGTTTTTATTAAGATGGTCTCAAGTTGTCCTGCCAAATTTCTTGATGAACTTGGGAATTCACTTTTCCTTCAATTACAGAAATCTGTCCAGGTCCTGACGCCGCAAAGCCCATACTTCACAGTAGGGAAGAGGTTTTGATGTTGGTGTGCTGTGCCTCTTTTTCTCCACACATGGTGTTGTGTGGTCCTTCCAAACAACTCCACTTTGGTTTCATCTGTCCACAGAATATTTTGCCAGTAGTGCTGTGGAACACCCAGGTGCTCTTTTGCAAACTTCAAACGTGCAGCAATGTTGTTTTTGGACAGCAGTGGCTTCCTCTGGGGTTTCCTCCCATTAACTCTATTCTTGTTTAGTGTTTTACATATCGTAGATTCGCCAACAGGAATGTTAGCATGTGCCAGAGATTTTTGTAAGTCTTTAGCTGACAGGATTCTTCTTCACAGTCATCTAGGATTCTTCTTCACAGTCATCTAAGATTCTTCTTCACAGTCATCTTTACAGGACAACCACAGTGCTGAACTTTCTCCATTTATAGACAATTTGTCTTACCATGGACTGATGAACATCAAGGCTTTCGGAGACACTTCCCAACTTTATGCAAGTCAATTCTTAACCGTAGGTCTTAATCGTAGGGAGCTTTTTTGTGCGAGGCATCGTTCAATGCTTCTTGAGAATAGCAAACTCAAAAACTGGTGTGTGTTTTTTATAGGACAGGGCAGCTTTAACCAACGCCTCCAATCTCGTCTCATTGATTGGACTCTAGATTGGCTGACTCCTGACTGCACAATTAGCTCTTGGAGAGGTCTATAGCCTAGGGGTTCACATACTTTTTCCACCTGCACTGTGAATGTTTACATGGTGTGTTCAGTAAAAACATGAATACATAAATATTTGTGGGGTATTAGTTTAAGCAGACTGTGTTTGTCTATTGCTTTTATGATCACATTTTATGACCAATTTGTGCAGAAATCCATATAATTCCAAAGGGTTCACATAGTTTTTCTTGCAACTGTATATCTAGAAATCACATCAGGTACATTCCAGCAATTGATCAAATGGGACAACCAGAACAGGGGGCTAAATATTCCACTACATTTATCTGCCAATTTCGCCATTTCACCTACGCTCGACTGTCAGTGTGTCAACATGCAAGGAGAGAAAAGAACTAGAAGAAGCCACAACGTACAGATTAGTGGCACGGGCACAAGCTACTTTGGTACCCAGAATTTTACCTGCCCCCATTTCCTAGCCCGGCGTGGAAGATCAACACAGGGAATTTCCCCTGGGAATTTTTACTTCCTCTTAACGCAACAGCTTCTTTACTGCAACAGCTTCTTTACTGCACTTTAAGTTCATGAACTTTACCTCAGGTTCTTCTGTGACTCGACTTGGGGGGGGGGGACCCCCATTTAATTTCTACTCACTATTTTTCAAAAACACATTAGGTGCTCTGCTATCTACATATTTCTACAAATCACATCAGGCACATTCCAGCAGTTGATCAAATGGGACAACCAGAACAGGGGGCTAAATATTCCCTTACATTTATTTGCTAATTTCCCCACTTCACCCCAGCTTGACTGTTTGTGTGTCAACATGCATGGAGAGAAAGAACCAGGAGAAGCCACAACGTACAAAAGATTACTGAGATTCAAGAGCCGATAAGTTCCTAAACACCCTCTCTCACAGCAGAGCTCTGCTGTGGTCTAGAAGGTGGGCTTCAGTCCAGCACAGTTTAGTGCTTTTCTGACTCTTCTATGAAATTTAAATCAAAGATAGATGAAGACTAATCAAAGAAGGCGTATAAGCGGGTAAAGTAGCTCACTAGTCACACAATTCATTTTTTCTTCCATTACACAGGTCAACAAAAAAAAATTGTTTTGTAATCATCAGAAACCACAACACACTTTTCTAAACCAGTTTTTCATGCTGATTTCAGATCTGCTTTGAGTTTTTTTCAGTCACATCAACTTTCTGAATTATGCAATAGACTTGCATGCGTTTTTTATTAAACCACAGACACCAATCAAGTAACTGTTTCAATATTTTCAGTGCTAAGTCAGACAGGCGCACACTGTGGCATAGATATAACGATCAGTGTCAGTCAGCTACCACTGTTTCTTCAAAAACGCTTAGCATATGATTTATTATATGCTAATTATACCAACTATAATGCAATATATAACTAGCTTCATCACAAAAACGGTACATGCAGGAAAAACTAAACTCAGATTTGAAATCAGCATGAAAAACACTACAAAACCCGCATAAACTTATCTCTGATGATTTTGACCTGTTGACCTGTGTTATCAGAGGTGCTTATCCCAACCAGGGCGGCGTGGGGTGCTGGAGCCCATCTCAGCAATCATAGAGGGAAATAAAAAAGAAACAATAGAGACAGATGGCCAGCCCCTCACAAGGCAGACACACACAAACACACATTCACACGTGGGGCAATTTACCATCTCCGAGCCACCAGACCGATGAAGATTTGAATGATAAAATAACGATTAAAAAGGCTACTCAGTATGGTATATCTTCACTCCCATTATAAGTTCATGAAGCAGTTAGTGATAGGGTTTACAATGGGCCCTTACAGGCTACCCACAAGTAGTGAACAGTATGTGCTCTTTGACCTTTTGAAAGAGGCCAGTAAAGTCTAGACAATTCACAAAGGGTACTCTTTCAGAGGGCCCCAAACTTAAAACAAAAAAAAACATCTGTTAACAAACATCTAATCTACTCAAGATGAGAAATCCCAGCCACCAAGGGGCCGCCTGTCAAAGATAGATGATGAGCGGATCAGAAGGACAAGAGAATTGTATTCAGTCAATATGAGCATGAATACTGTGCCATTCAGGGTCTGGTGTCCACACAAACACAGGGACCTTAAGACATGTGGGGGTCTTTTCATGCACAGGATGTCCGTCATCTAAGACCAATGTAGTGTTCACATGTACAAAGAATGGTATAGAAAAATAAGGGACACTTGTGAGTGGGTGTAATCTGAAAAAGGGATGTTTTCTAAAGGTCTATGATTTCAAACTCAGACACTCGCAAACTATTAAACTATTAAAACAAATACAGTAAATGTAAATTGTGCGTATGAGCCTCTACCAAGACACCAAAAAAAACAAAAAACAACAACAACAAAAAACAGAATAACCTAAGACAGCTCAACTTTAAGACAAAAGATCTTTGATACAACAAAGTAGGAAGTTAACAGCCAGAAAGGCATTCATTTAATAAATTAAACCGCTGTTCTTTATGATATATCAGTTGAATTATACATATATTAAGCATTTATCTAATAATTTTCAGCATTTTATTTGAAATGTGGGTCATCCTTACTACATTGTGTCCTCCAAGACTTGACTTGAGAAAAAAGGAGCGAAAAAAAAAAAAATCCCTTCTTCATTTCTACTCACTAGTTTTCAAAACACATTAGGTGCTAAACACCCTCCCTCACAGCAGGGCTCTGCTCTGCTCTGCTCTGGAACGTGGGCTTCAGTCCAGCACAGTTTAGTGACTTCTATGAATTGCTAGGTTTGGTGGGTGTGTTTGTGCAGGAAAACCTTAAACTCTACTTGACATCAGAAGACAATGGCATTTAAATGCAGCAAAACTGAGGACACTTGAAGCAACAGTAAGCCAGACAAGTAGGGCGGTAGGGTCTCTTCAGATCTGTCTATACTGTGATTTGACGACTCATTTCTTTGAACACACCAGACACATCGGCTACACTAAATGACCCTGAACCTTGACCCTTCAAACTTTTTGCAAAGAGGGCCGAATTTGATAAAGTGAAGATGCCCGGGGGCCAATAGTGCCTTCTGAAAATTTTTTAACCACAAAAGTTACATGAAAATACACACTGTTAAACAGTTTTCATTGTCACAGTTACATTTATTTTCATTTCTTTGAACACACCAGACACATCGGCTACACTAAATGACCCTGAACCTTGACCCTTCATTTACACACACATCAGCATAAACTGTCACCAGGTCTGACCACAGACAACTGCAGGCTGTGGCCTTCGCTCCTCAGGGCTGTGGATAAATTCACAGGTTCTTACCAAGCCATTTATGCATTCACGGGGTGATTACTTTTAATTAGACCACAACAAGCAGTTACACAGATTTTGTTTTTTTTTTTGTTTTGTTTTGTTTTTTACAAGTGTCTTGAATTTTTTGCTGTGAGTTTGCTGTGTGTTTAGCTCCGCATTTGCGTTTTACCACTTTGTCACTATTCGGCTGCCACATCTGTGACATCACAGACTCTCTCCGACACACATTTTGAAGGCGACTCCACCGCCCTTTCTCTCACTCGCCATATATTACAGAAGCGACTCGACGACAGAAAGTATTTTTAAAATATACTAGATATTTAAACGTACTAGATATTTAACCTTGTCTACTGTAAAATATTTCAGTAAACAGTAACATCTAACCAATAAACTCATTTTCTTACAGCTAGCCAGCTAGGTTTATCCTCATTTCAGCCTGTGTGCGGTCGACCGGTTGGCTAGTGGAGTGACATTCCATATAGTATTTCTTATCGTTCTTGTTTGTTTTGGGGTTTGTGTGTGTGTGTGTGTGTGTGTGTGTGTGTGTGTGTGTGTGTGTGTGTGTGTGTGTGTGTGTGTGTGTGTGTATACAGTCTTGCACAACCGGATTTGTACTTTTAACGGGTGGCGTTAAAGCCAGGCTTAAAAAAGAGACCTTTAAACAGCGAGCGCTCCCGTCCATCATTCTGGCCAACAAGCGCACTCTCCGCAAAAAAACGGATGAACTGCAAGCTAGCGTTAACCACACGCATGAATACAGGACTGCTTCAATTCTAGCATTTACTGAAACTTAGTTAAAGGAGAACGACAACGACGACATGCTACAGATTGATGGCTTCATCCCCCCGACATCATCCTATCCAAAACAGTCGCCATCTTTCCCAACAATAAACCTTGGATTACCAAAGAGCTTAAGGAAATCCTAAACAAGAAGACTCCCAGATGGACAGAGGTGTTGACGATGCAAATCATTAATGTGTGATTAATGAGAACAGACCACTTTGCCTTGTGAACATTTTAAACAGGAGTTATAAGTAATGCAAAGATATTGATCCAACTCATGGAAATTTAAGGTATTATGTACAATGTGTTCAATGTTATCCGACTCTCCAGATATGAATGAAAGGCAGAATTGTGTTTTTAGAGTATTACACGTCTGTCTGAGTGGCTTATATTTGGTTACATTGCCATTGTGCATGAAAAGACCCCCACATGTCTTAAAAAAAAAAAAAAAAAAAAAAAAAGATAATTGTGACAATTGTTTTACAACAGTGTGTATTTTCATGTAACTTTTGTGGTTCAAAACATGTCAGTAGGAACTACCGGCCCCCGGGCATCTTCACTTTATCAAATTTGGCCCTCTTTGCAAAAAGTTTAGACACCCCTGAGTTAGACTCTTGTTCGCCAACTTCTCAGCATTCAACACTCTGCAACCCCACATCCTGGCTACTAAACTTTCCTCCGACTTCAATCTGGACAACCAGTTAATCCTGTGGATACTGGACTTTCTGAAGAACAGATCACAGAGCGTATTGGTAAACAACATTCTCTCAGAGGGACCTGGCCGCAGCCAGTGGAGCTAGTCGAGGAGTATAAATATCAGGGCACCATCTTCGCCCACCTACTGAAATTCTCCTCCAACACAGAGGAGATTCTCAGGAACAGTCATCAGCGGCAACACCTCCTTAGAAAGCTCAATTCCTTTGGAGTCAGGAAAGACATTTTACAGACTTTTTACTACTCCTTCACAGAGAGTCATCTCATTCTCCACCATCTGCTGGTTCCATTCCACCAGCATGCAGCACAGAAAGCGGCTACAGAGCACTGCCGGCGTGTCCTCCAAGATTACTGGAATGCCAGTGAGATCCTTTTAACACATCTGTGACCAGCGGAGGAGGGCCACCTTTGTTCCTAAAGCTGTCCTTCTTTTGAAAACCTGACACCCCCCACAATCCCACCATTCCCCTCTCACACATTCTCACCTCCCCCATCCCCCCTAACTCAGACCTCCACAGATTTGAACCTCTCTCATTTTCCCCCATTCCAAACATTAGGCACCGTACTGCTTCTGTTATTTAAAGTTATCCATCATTGTTCATATTGCAATGCACAGAATATACATACATACACAGATCATGCAATCTCAATTCAGTTGCACCTTGTGCAGGGGTGTCCAAACTTTTTGCAAAGAGGGCCGAATTTGATAAAGTGAAGATGCCCGGGGGCCAATAGTGCCTTCTGAAAATTTTTTAACCACAAAAGTTACATGAAAATAAACACTGTTAAACAGTTTTCATTGTCACAGTTACATTTATTTTTCAAATGGCAATGTAACCAAATATAGGAAACGTGTACAACTCTACAAACAAAACAGTTCTGCCTTTCATTCTGATCTAGATAGTCAGATAACATTGAAGAAACTGTACAGAATACCTTAAATTCCCAAATTTCCATTAATATCTTTGCCTCATTAACATTTTAAACAGGAGTTATAAGTAATGCAATGTGGTCTGTTATCATTAAAGTTTAAAACAAGTGAATTTCGCCCTTGTCTTTTACAAGATCTTTCAGAAAGCAATAGTTTGTGTCACATCTACAGGTAAATCACATCAACAGTTATAACCAAATCTTATCCCAGAGTTTGATAAAATAAGTGCCACAAGACCAAGCTCATTAGTGTACTTTAGTCTTTTCACTGTTAATAGTGACAGATGTTACCATTCAAAACACTCAATTTCTGACTGATCAAGAAACAGATAACTTGCTGACACTAATGAGGTAATACTGAGATCTGGATTTCACGGATGCAGAGCCAGATAGTATTAGACTGGTGCTGACACAGTGTGGTGAAAGGAGGAATTATATATTTAAAGTTTTATGATTTATTTATTCTGACAGAGCAAGCGAGCCATAAATATCACATTATAGGACCGAAGCCGGGGGCCGTATGAAATCTCACAGCGGGCCAGACTTTGGACATGCCTGACCTTGTGCAAGTCACTATCTCATCCATTGCTGATCAAAAAAAAAAAAAAAGTCTGTAATTGTGTGTCATCTGTTGTGTCAATTGTTACAACTGTTATATGTGTGCGCTGCTCCACTATGCCTTTTAAATTGCCCCTCAGGGACAACGTTTTTTTTATTGAACTGAATTGATACACACAGAGTGAAAGAAAACAGCAAAACAAGAACAGAAACAAACACCAAAAGACTAAAAGACACAGAGCAGCCTGTAAATGTCATTTCTGAATCACCATCCAATCCAAGCACTCTGGACCCCCTGAGGACGTGACGATGCCCCCTGGCTTCATCCCTCTCATTATTTCATTCTCCTTGCAGGTGTCTTCTCTGAGTCACTATTGTTTCAGAGTCCTAGCAAATGTCAACTATCTCCACACTTATAACCAAGCCCAGTAATTAATTTGGACATACAGATCTGCCCAGTGGCCAAATGCGTCTTACTATACGTTGTGTTCAGTGCAGCTTGGTACATTTTGTGCTGTATAGAAATGTTAAAGTGTTCGTGATATTACAAAGCATAAAATTCTAAACTCAGTGCTCAAAAATACTATATATTTAAAATACTGTGCTTTTGTGGTTAAAAAAAAAAAAAATAGCACTACTACATCCCTTCACTGAAGCAAGATTTGTGACGAGACCTTTTTCACAAAAATCTTTAAAGTGCTTACCGAAGACACATCTCTGGCTATTTTTTATTTACTACTTAGTTTTAATTTTATTATTACTCTTCTCTGTATCACCAAAAAAGGCACCACTTCTCATCCAGTGGCGCCTCCAGAAGAAAAAAAAAAATTCTAGGGGTGGCCAGTGGGGGCCACAGCGAATCTTAGGGTGGCATACCAAACATAATGAAATGTAATGCTAATATTGATTCTGATTAAATCTATATCCATTTAATCCTCTGCAAAATGACAGAGCATATTCAGCATTAGTTGTCAGCTATGCTAACTTTCCCGCTTAGCAATGCTAGTTTGAATTCAACAATAACAACAACTTAATGAGTAACGTTAAGTTGTGTTTTAAGAATCAAATTGTGTGACATACATACCAGCTAGAAGTTTTGGAAAGGCAGATAAGCATCTTTCAAATCCTTAACTGCCTCTAGTCAGTAACGTCAAAGGAAGGGGGGGGTGGAAGCTACAAGGGCAGCAAGAGCAGAGCCGCTGTATCTTACATTTACATTTACAGCATTTAGCAGACGCTTTTATCCAAAGCGACTTCCATTCCCGAACTACAGGGGGCAGTCTCCCTGGAGGCAGTATCTTGCTTCAAAATCGTTTTCACATCATGAACTATTGTGAGTTTTTAAAAAGCTAGACAACATTACATATTTACACATAATATCCATAATAAAAATGTCCACACTGTTGCGAAGGATGATTTTTGGGTGGCCGTTGCCACCACTGGCCACCACTGGCCACCACATGGTGGCGCCCCTGTTCTCATCCGAGCCTGTGTGAAATATTGCAGCCATTCCAATGTCAAAACAACTGTTACTGTCCCCTTCAGAGCGGGTGTATGCAGCTTATCCATCAGATGATCAGGGGCCAAGTACTGACCTTTTACAAAAAAGTCGATTTTTGTGGTCGAGTCACTTCTGTAATATATGGGGAGAGACAGTCACTCGAGTCGCCTTCAAAATGCATGTCAGAGTGAGAGCCTGTGACATCACAGTTAAGGAGGCTGGGAAGGGGAAAAAGCAGAGAAACACAAACGCGGAGAAAAACACAGCAGACTAACTAAGACCCAAAGGTTAAGTTAAAACAGCTAAGTTAAAAAAAAAACCCCAAAGAACTAAAAAAAGTTTAAAAAAAAAAATAATAAAACGCACTGTTTGTTGTGGTTAAATTACGAATAATCAGTCTGTGAATGCAACTACTTCAGCACCTTCACGAACCACCAGGGCTCACGCGGGTCCTGCTAGGGGCCTTTCGTCATTTTAACATGTATTTATTTACAGCTAAAGTGAGGTCAGAGGACAGAAGAACTGCTGGACGGGGGAATGTGAAAGAGAGAGAGAGAGAGAGAGAGAGAGAGAGAGAGAGGGAGAGAGAGAGAGAGAGATTTTGTGATGTAGCGAGAGAAAAGGGGTGCGGGA
>JBBIGA010110231.1:0-10658 GCA_037576975.1 Alestes dentex | reverse complement strand
CTGTGTCATTGTGTTGTGTAAATATTGTATGTGTCTATGTATATCCGTGTATATAACTGTATATAAACATTTGTATACAGTCTACATTTGGTGTGTGGCGGTTTTGTTATTCTCCTGTCCGTGTTTGGTGCACACAACATTTAATATTCAGTTGGAGCTAGTCCCGGGACGTAACAGAGCCCCAGAGGACAGTTAGGTGACTTATTTACAATAGTGGCATTTCTGTTCAAATACTTTACTAATTAAACACTGTCTCTTCAATTAGTCAACTTAGGAAAACAGTGAGATTCTATTTTTCCGTCCTCCACCTCAAACTGTGCTGCACATGTGCTGCATCCCCAGCCTGAAAAACACCACTGAGAACACAGAACATGTTTAGAGTTTCCTGGTCATGAAAATGGCTGTGACTGTGTTTGTGTCCCACCTTGGGTCTCTTCCAGTTCCTCCAGTGCTGAAAGTAAGAGGCTCATGCATGGACTTGTTGCTCTTCATAGACACACAGCTGAACTCTGGAGATTCTGCTCTGGATGTTCTCCATCTGGAAACAGGAAATTGGGAGAATATATTGAATCAGGAAGCTGCACACGTCACTATTATGATTTGTTTGTTCAGTGTTTTAGTTGGGTGATATAGATATTTTAATTTCAGCAGTGGCACTGGTCTGTGAGGATGATCGCTATCTAGGTGAGAAATAATCCTTTTAGACTCGTCTGTCTCTGAGAAACAGTGTATCTGATCTTTTCAGTGCGTCCTGTCAGACACTGATTACTAATGTCTTATCGTAAAAATACGATAAGACAACTGTACACCAGAAAACGACACACAGCCGGTCTGTGGAAGCACCTCTTGGGATGTATCTCTATACACCACTTCACAACATAGTTCACACCTACTTTTACTACATTACACCTCCTGGACTCACACCACTATGGTTTTAAGACCAGATATTCAGTCCACAGGTGGGGCTACATCTGCATTCTCGCACCACTAACATCCCATAATCCTCCCATAAATATCCTAAGTCTTTAGTTCTCATCATCCATTGTCCAACTCAATACCTTAAAAGTACAAGAGAAACGGAAATACAGAAAACAGTTCCATATTCAGCACATACACATTCATGTTGTGTAACACATACAGTGTGACTCCACACATGGTCCTCAAGGAGGACAAGGACAAGAGAGTACAAGATCCTCTATAGTAACAGGTTTCACCGAAAAGACTGATGAGCACAGCTTTACAATGAGAAGTGGACACCAGGTTTATCTAAACTATTAATTAAACCTAATCAGGGAATATGCATATTTATATATTAAAATTCTTCAGTAATTGACCATATTTGAGCAATTTTGTCAACCTCACTACCAGATTTGATCAATTTGGAGATGGTTTGTATCTCACCTTGGATCGATGTCAGTTCCTCCATCACTCAGACCAACAGGATTAAACGCTGAGTAATCGTTCTTCAAAGACTCACAGTTTAGGTCTGGAGACGTCCTGTTAAACAGGAAAAATAGGTTCAGACTTTACAGAGTGAGTGACACCTACCCCATTGAAGACATGTCCAGGAATACATGTCTATCCTCATCCTCAGGACAGTTCTTTATTTGTTGTAGTGTTGCATCATGAGAAAAAGGTTTGTTCTCCACTGTTCGTGTTTGTTACAGTTTCCCACTGACTAGTTAAAGAACTAACAACTCGTCACACACTGCTGGGGCCTGGAGGAAACTGCTGTAGGTTTAATTAAACAGGGTACAAAACAACCCCACACTTTACAATGTGATGTACAGCATATCCCACATTTTAACAATGTTAAAAAATTGCCTGCAGTGATGTCCTGTTCGTCAGAGATTCCTTCCTCTAAGCTGGTTTATAGACTGAAAGCTGGATTCTGGAAAAGCTGCTCTCCTCATCCGGAACACAATTCATCCAGACTTCAGCCATATGACCAGAGCAGAAATCATTTAACACAAGTGACCAACAATTCAGTTTTACTGGTGTAGTCTTTTACAACCCTTTCACTGGTCCATAAAAAATCCCTAAAACCACAAGCAGAAAACAGTGAGGAACCAAGACTCAGTATGGAAACTTCCTCTTCATTTTTTCTACATGTTAAGAGCTTACTCATGATCACTCACAACGGAATGAGACCCCGGGACGAGACCCCGGGTCTCCCTCCACTGGAGTCGTCAGGTTCCATTGAGGAAGCAAAACTGGTGCACCACTGGTATGTGACTTCAGTCTCTCATGATATGACAATAAGGTATTGTCATATCATAAGAGTAATAAACACCTCTCTAGATCCAAATGCCTCCCTCTGCTCGTCAGACAGCGCTGCTGCATCTGAACACACCTTACACGGTGTTCTGGTTCTTTGAGTTGATTTTAAATCTCTCCTAGAACAGTGAAGTGTTTCAGTTCAGAACTACAAGACAGCATTAACCGAGACAGAGTTAGTTTGGGTTTTCCAGGTTCAGATGAAGACAGTCTAACCCAGTCTGACTCAACACTTTTTCTGTCTCAGCCATTTTGTAACTTCTGTTATGAAGTGTGTCACTGAGGTTCTAAAAGAAAAGTTCTAGACAAGTGGAACACACAAAATCACGCTTACTGTAAACTACGTGACGATGTTCCTCATTACAGTTAATTAATATCTTACCAGACGAAGAAGAAGCGCTGGTGTAAAACAAATCCTTTAACAGACATGGAGACGGGAAGAAGTTACTTTCGGTTTCTCTCGGAACTGCACCATCTCGCTCTCTCTCTTAATGTTGCCAACGTAGCGATTTCTAACGACTTTACACACCTTCCTACCGACTTTTTCTACAAAAAGCGCATAGGGACAAACCTAGCAACATTTTCTGACTAACTTTATCGTCAGTTTTCCTGCAGATCAGCCTGAGACCCAGTCCGCTCTGCCTCCGCCCGTCCGGACGCTCGGGAAGGGAATGATCTGCGCATGCGCGTGCAGTGACAATGTCACATCCACTGACCAATCACAAACCTTTCTCGGTTGATCTCACCAAAACAAGTCATATTACAAGCAAAAATAATTTTAACCAAGTTACATTTTTAAGTAAAGTGAAACAGAAATCCATCTCAGGTGTATAACACAGATCTTTTTTATTTTAGAAGCCACACACAACAATAATTAATGTGTCCACGCGTGCTGGGTTCGTCTAAACACTTAAAGATAAGAAAAAAAAACAATAAAACGAGAGCGTCTGAACTGGTCTCAACTTTTTATTATTTCAACTCCACTCTCCTCACACTCCCCATGCACATGCCCCTTGCCTAACTATGGCAAGCCCCGAGGGGAAAATGCATTACACACACATACATAATGAGTGCAAGTACATTCAGAATTAGTGCAGCCTAACAGCATGAAATAAAGTCTGTTACATATGTCCCCCCCTCACAAAATAAACGTCCCCGTTTATGTGCCAGAATAACAAGGTCAACAATCAGAAACAATATACCACCGTGTACAATAATACACAAAACAGTACACAGCAAAATGTCAGCATGGCAACAAACCTATTGATAGGACACAACCTTTTCTCCAATACTATTTACTTTTGTTCAAACTTACATTTTTGCTGTTTTTTTTTTTGTTGTTTTTTTTTAAAGCTTACACAGTAACATATCCTCGCTTCGCTCTTTGAAACCCTCTTCCTTCTTGCATATAAACAACAAGCTCAGCAACAGAACAAGAACAGTCTAATGTCCCTGTGCAAACAGTCACATCAGTACAACACAAAATCCTTTAAATGGCCAGGAGGTCTACGAACTCTCCCAGTCTCACTGACGCTTGGCTCAGCCCCCTTAACTGAACATTGCGAGTCAGACAAAGCACTCATTTCTTTCTGGGGTGAAACACACTCCGTTCCACCAGAAACGTCAGACTCCAGTGGCATTGACTCAGGCTGCGAATATGACGCATCGGACAGTGTCTGAGTTTGTGACAGGGCAGGGACAGGTAACATGTATGGCCGCACCCTATTATAATGCACTACCTGCGCCCTCTCACCAGCATCAAAAGGATTTACAGTCCGATAAGTCAGTCCCAGTTCACCACATGAATCCATGATTTGCACAATTTTGTAAGGCCCCTTCCAATGGGGTGCCAGCTTCCTGCGGCTCTCCACCTACATCATAGGGCCGGTGACGCAAATCAACATCATGGTACAGTTTCTCACGGTTGTAAGCCGCCTCACTGTGCATCTGTGCACCACTAAAGGCAGAGTTCAGTCTTGTCAGCAAAGAGGAAAGAAATTCAGCATGTGACACTGACATTTGAGAGTCAAGGGCACGAGTGGGTAACAGTACATCAGCGGGAACCCGTGCTTCCTGGCCATGGATCAAAAAGAAAGGTGTGAAACGAGTGCTGGAGTGAGCCATTGTATTGTAAGCAAATGCCACATGTTTCACGTAATCGTCCCATTCACTCCCATAAGTCCAAAATGTCTTAGCCAGTTGATTGATCAGAGTCCGATCAATCATACCATCCGATTTTGGATTGTATGGTGTGGTGCGAGTCTTTCTAATGTTCAGAAGGTGGCAGAGAGTCTCCTCCACCTCCGCCTCAAACTGACGACTCTGGTCCGAATGCAAAGTCTCCGGAACGCCATGACGTAAAACATAGTCCCCAAACAGACAATGCGCTACCGTCTGTGCTGACTGATTGGGCAAGGGATACAAGTTGACAAATTTAGTGAAGTAGTCCTCGACGACCAATACATACTGGTTACCTTTTGAAGTCACTGGTAGTTATAAGATATCCATAGCCACCCTTTCAAATGGCCGTACTGACTGGGATCCACCCATCGGCACACGGTAGGCTGGAACAGGACTACGCCGCGTCTGACATGCCTTACACTGCTCACACCACCCTTTGATGTCTCTGTACATGGAAGGCCAGTAGCAAAACTGCCTTGCCCGTTCCCACACACGCTACGAAGAGATATGGGCAGAAGCTGGAGCACCATGCAACTGCAACAGAATGTCAGATATTAGTACAGAGGGAACAACTATTTGGACCACATTTTTACGTGTGAGGGGGCAGCGAACTGAGCGACATTACAGTCCATTAATTATAGAAAGATGGTTGAATTCATTCCAAGCTTCCTTAAGCACTAAGAAGCTCCCTGTAGTTTTTTTCTGAATGGTCTGTGGGAGTGCTCCACCCAGCTTAAGGCAATCTTAATGTCAGGGTCAACATTCTGCATAGCTCTAATGTCAGATACACTGTGGGACAGCACATTAACGAGACATGCCATCTGAATTATCAGGTGAGTTCGCCATAGTCACATCACCTACCGACTCAACCACATCAGGTGAACAGGAAATGTCCATGACTGTTTGATCAGAACTCATCATATTCACTTGCAGCGCACTTTCAACACTGCCCCCCACCACGTCCATGTCAGATTACTCAGGGCGGCGAGAAAGTGCATCCTCACCAGTGCCTGTGCCTGCTCACCAGTCCTGATGTAATGTTTCACCAGCTTACATCTGCCATCACTCTGTTTGGAGGAGCTAAAGATGTCATTAAATTCTAGCAGCAATTTTGACAGTGCAGCTTTCTCAGAATCAGAAATGGTCGACCTATCCAGTGATACCGGAGGCGCAGTTGAGGCAGCGTTCACAGCAGCTACATCAGCTGGGGCCTGAAACAGCTGAACATCACAATCATCAACTGCGTAAAGCTCACCCAGATGCATCCCTTGTTTCAGTGAAATGTCATGTCCAGTAGGATTCAAAATCCGAGCCTTCGTTAGTCCATTGTGAACTCCAGCCACTGTGTGAGCTACTATTAGACTGGAAGAATCAGCCACATTGGGTTCCAAGTATCCAACAAAGGCACTTGCAACACGAGTTGTGTTAGGCAGACAAACTTTAACTGGCACAATTGACTCACTGAGAGGTGGCAAATTTAAAGTGGTGGCCAGTGACACATTGCAGCATGTCGGAACAAAGTCTTTGCTGGTAAGTAGGGGAACTGTGATGTCCCCCAAATTTAGCTCGGCACGACGGAGGTCTAATAAGGCATGATTTTTCAACAGAAAGTCCCAGCCTAACAACACAGTCTGTGTGGTTTCTCTTAGCACATGAAATACATGCTGCCATGACTCAGTTCCCAGCTGGAATGTGACGGTGATGGTGCCCAACGTATCTAGCATTTGTCCATTCACTGCATGGGCCGCCACATAGTCCTTTTTTAATGGTCGATTGCGAAGCATAGGAATTGACATATGAAAATCCCCACTCATTAGAGACACACTAGAACCAGAGTCCACCAACATGTGAACCTCCATGCCTTCAATCACCCCTTTAACATTCGATACCAACAGTTCCCGGCCAGTGTCCATACTCACATCGCTGTTCCTCAACACAGAATTACAGTCGTCGACCATGACAATTTGAGGGCCCATAGGTAACAAGGCTGGTGTTTGGGCCGCAACATCAGCTACAGTCCGTTTTCCGGCTGATTGTTGCGCTCCACTCTGCTAGGCGACATGAAACGAACTCCCCGCTTTCTTGAATTATCCTCATAGCTGTTCCATCTTTGAAAACCGGGGCTGGGGCTGCATCAGGTGACGAAGGAGAGCGAGAGTCTTTAGAACTACGAACATCCAGGCCTGAAGTACGTTCATCACAGTTGGAGAACAATTTCCTCTCAGGTGAGCGGCCTCTCAGAGCACTATCCAAGGAACGCGACTGGCATCCATGACCCCCACAGACACACTGGCACCCTCCATAAGACAGAGAGCGGCCTCCATCCCACTCGTCCATTGCTCTCGAACTGACTCTAGCTCTCAGTTTTTGGTTTTCATCGCTCAAATGCCTCAATTCCATTCTCATATCCCTCATTTCTTCTGTCAGTCTGTACAATCCTCCATTATCAGTCACAGAATAAACAGCAGCCACAGCTCCTCCATCATTAGCACCTCCTGCAGCGCCAACAGCCATGTAATCCATCTTTATAGTGTCTCTAGCATTTTCGCACCGACCAGCAATTATCACAGCCTCCTCTAAATCTGTTGCTTCTTGTTCATGGCATTTAGCTCTGAGCACAGGATCCAAACCCACAAGAAAATGACAAAATTTTTCTTCCCTCTGGGCTCTGTTGCCGTATTCAGGAAAAGCTTCGTCCACTATCCTGCTGATCTCTCTTTGCATACACTTCCAAACTTTCCCGCGGTGCACGAGGGTGGGCCGATAGGCTGGCTCTGAAGCGATCCATAAGCTGGCGCTGTCCAAAAGCCTCTTTAAGTCTTTCTTTAGAGGCTGCATAATCCATCTGAACAGTACGGGGAAGGCTGTCCCACAAAAGAAATGCTGCGTTACTCAGCCTTGTCAGTAGAATCTGCGCCAATTTGTAATTATAGGATGCAGTGCCATCTCCCTCTGTGAGCGCTCTCACCGAGACCTCGAACTGCCGTGCCCAACACAGAAAGCTCTGCTTCTCATCACCAGAGAACGGCGGCGGCAACTCAGTTCTCACGTGTCTGTTAATCTTGTTGCGGTTCCAACTAGAAAAGGAATCATCCTCATCTTTACACCACATGATGGCCGTGTCAATGTAGACCCCGCGCGTGCTAACCTCACTAAGAACTTTAATCTAGTAACCAACTAGTTAAACGCCCGCCGTAACATTAAACCACGTAAACAAAACTGCTGCCAGCAATGTGAGCGAGTGTGCCAGGTTCATCTAAACACTTAAAGATAAGAAAAAAAAAAACAATAAAATGAGAGCGTCTGAACTGGTCTCAACTTTTTATTATTTCAACTCCTCTCTCCTCACACTCCCCATGCGCATGCCCCTTGCCTAACTATGGCAAGCCCCGAGGGGAAAATGCATTACACACATACATAATGAGTGCAAGTACATTCAGAACTAGTGCAGCCTAACAGCATGAAATAAAGTCTGTTACATTAACTCTCTTTCACCATACAAACCTCTCCTTTCCTTCCTTTTGAACAACAAAAAGCCTTTTATACGGTTCAAGTATTAAAGTTACTATATCTATCTTAAAAGAAACACATAACACACCTTTTCTTTGACTTCTTTCTTAGTAATTTTCAAGACTTTCATTTTTCATACTTATTTCTCCTTTCTCTTTACTGTAAAACATTTTTATGTCAGGCATTAAAAAGCATGCAGCTCCCAGAAGCATGTTGGAAAGGCCAAGCCATACAATCCGGCTACCCAGTACAAATGGTCCTTTACAGAACAAACAGACACTAGTGTTGCTTTCGTCAATGAAAATTATGACTAAATAACCTGTTTCTTAATGTATTTTCTTTAAAATACAGTGTTTTTTTATATCAGTATTATAATAATCCATAATTATGTGGACATGCATATTAATTTTTTTGTGAAATGCAAGCCCACCAGAAAGTGGCCCAGACATCACAGCTTTTCTCATGGTAATTTATAGATTTTCATACATTTAAGTGCTAAATTATCAAGAAAACTATAATTTACTAATTTTGTAAAATAAATATTTACTAATTTGTAAAATAAATTCCATATAAAAAATAACTGTAAATGTTTTGGTACTCTGAAGAGAAGTATAAAAAACGCGTCTTGGGAAGGTGAAATACCTCTGTACTCAGAGGTGGGAGGTTTGAAAGTAGCCAATCCCAGCAATTTATTTCTCCTTGCTACTGATTGGCTGCCGCCCTTTGACGCATCCCTCACTACTGATGTTCTACCTTTGACTTCACTTTTTTCGCCGATAAGGACGTCCATGCTGGACTGCGGAAATGAGTTGTAGGCACGATTGGACAGAAAGTGTTTTAGTAGTTTAAAAGAGATAACAGGGATTCACAGACATAATAAAAATGATTACTTCGTTCTGTGCCGTGGGTTGTTCCTATTATTAACACATTTTGTCATGCATATAATATGTATGTAATAATACGTGACATTAACAAAGTGCTGTTAAAAAGATTGAAAAATTAATTAATATTAAAACAACTAAATTCAAATGTGATATCTCTGGTAGATAGACAAATCGCGTGGAGTTAAGTCGGGCAGGTGTGGCGCTTTGGTTAAATCCGTAAAGATCTCCAGGGGGAGAAGATACGGGTCGGTTTTTAAGTCTGCTATAGAAAGTTTTTCAAAGTATCGATGTTTGCGGACTCCATTCAGGTAGCCAACTTCAACTGACAACGGCACTGACATATTTAAACAGCTGTCAACAAATGAAAAAGTATATTATTTGTCACTAGTCCGTTTCTGTCTATCTCTCTATATCAAACCCTCACTTCCGCCGTCCAGTATGGTGCGGTCACATGATCAAGGTCACGTATCTGCAGAACATCAATACTAAGAGGCCTGAGGTTTGAAAGTAGCCAATCTGAGCGCGTTATTTATTTTTCCTTGGTGCTGATTGGCTGCTGCTCAGAATTTCCCGTGCATCTCGACTGTTCTCCTGTTTTTCGTTTTGATGTTCTTACAGCCCTGTATTTTATTACTGTAAATTAAATGTATTTATTACTGTATTAAACTGCTTATGCCAATGAAAACGACAGCGCATACCAAAGAAAAACACGTGCATTAATTACTGTACAGTCTATACAGCCATAATATCGGTATTTACATTGTAGCACTGCTGGAGTTCAGTGTACAGTACGAATACTGGATTATCTTTACATTTTCTTAAGGGCTAATGAGTTTTAAATGAAATTAAAAGTCTGGAAGCATATTTGGGGGGCATCTTTAGGGTTTACACTATGAAAATAGGCATTTTAACCACAACACAATGCGGTTTTTCACTATACGCATGTGCTCTTGAAACATAACCCCCACGAAAATCGGGGGATTGCTATACTCCTGTGTGCTATAGACTATTACTGTTTTTTGTTGCATCAGTCTCATCAGTCTCCCAATGACTTTCCTCTACAGCTCCGCACCCCACTTTGTTTCCTACAGCTTGCTCCGCCCAGCCGGTAAAAATGCTCTGCCGTCATGGGTGAGCATTGGTTAATGGTCATCATGTGACTGAGGCAAGCCAGGGGTCTCATTTATAAAACTTTGCATAGAATTCATACTAAAGTGTACGTGCGACCAAAACACGAAAATGGCGTAAGCAAAGAAAAAGTCAGATTTATAAAAACGTGCGCACGCACACTTGCAGGCAAAATACGCTTTATAAATCGCACTCTACCTGGGATTGTTCGCACGTGAATTTGCTGTACATTCCGCCCTCGACACGCCCCCGGTCAGCCATACATGGTAAGTGCGAATCACCTCATGAATATTTAAGCCTCTGATGTAAACCTGAAAAAAGTGGCATCATGGCAGGGAAAAGATAAGGAAATTTCAAAAACCGAAATAGATGTGCTTGTGGGTGAAGTGGAAAGCCGAAAAAAATATTTGGTGGTCACAGTAGTGACAAAGAAAAAAAAGGAAAGGCAGCCTATTATCCGGAAGTTAAAAATATGTTCAAAACTATTTCAGTAAAGCATTATAAAGGCACAAACACACACACACACACAAACACACACACGTATGTATATATATATATATATATATATATATATATATATAAATTTAGATATAGTATGATTTAGTATATAGTATGATACAGTATGATGCGATTCCATATTAGATTCTTGATGAATGTGGGTTGTTGTTATTCAGCCTG
>JBBIGA010110220.1:0-10658 GCA_037576975.1 Alestes dentex | reverse complement strand
ATATATAGGCAGGTGGGTGGCTATATATATACGACCCTCCCCCAGGGCCACTAATCAATCTAAACAAGAGGCAGATGCAACTAAGAGGAGAGGCAGTCCCCTATGTGTGAGTGCGTGTGCGTGCATGTGTATGCACGCGCACACAAGAGGAAGAACAGGGAAAATAATAGGTGTAATTAAATGGGCGACCCATTACATACACTAAGACAGCTGTCCTTTCCCTGTTGAGGTTGGCTGCAGACACAGAGCATAGGTATTGAAATGTTTTATAGAATAGTCTTGGTTTATGTTGCTTGGAAATCATAAACTACAGAGCATACCTGTCACTGACCTGGCCAAACCGTTTGCCCAATGTGGCGTGGTGGATGAACCCAGTTGTGGATTTATCATGAAAGAGTTGATCGTAGAATGCTCTCTGCAAAGAGCTGAGATTCCCACTGGGAACCTGCATTCTCAAATACACACACAGTGTATATAAACACTAGAAAAAGGGCCGGAGTATTCATGGTTCCATTAGAAGACAAGGTGAGTTGAGGAGGGCATGAGGCTCAATGTCTGAGCACTGGTTGCTTACCACTTCCTTGTTTATATACCATGTTACACGCTTCACTTCTGGGTCCCCTTGTGCGTCACATGACTGGTGTATGTGATTGTTTCAAACTAACCTTTTAGTGTTGCTGTTGTACTGAGAATAATCCAGTACTGAAATATACTTGTTCACTGGTGGTGCTGTCGGGTGTTCTGACCACTGATGAAGGGAATAAAAGCTAAAAATGATGCAGAGAATGCAAACGTGGACAACTGTGGTCCTGGAGGACAGTTTGGTAATTACCATATTCATATACACTAACCAAAGTACTAGGGAGGGGCAAGGAGTGGAGACACATGATGAGCCAGGGTGGAAAATGGAACATAAACAAACACACAATAAACAGCATGGGGATATTTCACCAAGTAAACTTATATAAGCTGTGCTTGTTTAAAATAACTTTAATTAAATTGTTGAACCAATTTTGGTAAAATAAATTTCAGTTTTGGTAACTCCACGATGGCAGTTGAGTGGAGCTCTTTGGGATTCAACATTTGGTGCAGAAGTGTAGTTGCAGTTGCCTTTCACTCAAATTGTGCACACAAAATTCCACCACCCTGATCCCCCTCCCAATTCTTACTACGTTCTACAGAGCGACTGGAGCTGCAACTTGGTGTGGTATGGAAACTGTGCCACATCAGACTGCAAGAACCTACAGAGCATTGTAAGAACAGCAGAATTCCGATTCCCAAGAAATCATCTGTGACCTGCCTGAATGACTACTGTCTTGTAGCTTCACACCTGTCATGATGAAGAGTTTTGAGAGTTTAGCCATGAACCACATCAAAGCTGCCCTTCCCAGCATGCTTGACCCCTTTCCGTTTGGTTATCACCCCAACCGGTCCACAGACGATGCCATAGCCACTGCACTACACATTTACATTTACGTTTACATTTATGGCATTTAGATGACGCTTTTATCCAGAGCGATGTACATCAGTGCTCAAATAGTCCACAGCTGTATCTTAGACCTGTAAGGCAAAACTTAAGTCAACATCTACCATTCAACTAAGATACTGCACGCTCGGTACACCTAAACAACACCTATCAAAGAAAGTCAGAAGGTAAGACAAAGGAAGGGTAAGGGAGGGTAAGGAAGGGTAAGAGGTGCTCCTTGAAGAGGTGGGTCTTCAGGCGACACTTAAAGACAGCGAGGGACTCTGCAGATCTGATAGGAAGAGGGAGTTCGTTCCACCACCGGGGAACAGAGACTGAGAAGAGTCTTGACGCATGTCTCCCTCTTCTTTTGAGCGGCGGAGGCTCAAGACGAGCCGTGCTTAAAGCCCTAAGAGGACGAGAAGAGATACATTGTTTGATCAAAGCTGTTGTGTATGGGGGTGCAAGACCATTCTTGGCATTGAAAGCAAGTGTTAAGGACTTGAACTTAATGAGAGCAGTTACAGGGAGCCAGTGAAGGTTCCTTAATAAGGGTGTAGTGTGAGGAATGTTGAAGACTAACCTTGCAGTTGCATTCTGAATCAGCTGAAGTGGTTTAGTTACCTTCTGTGGAAGTCCAGCCTGTCACTCAACCACCTGGACAAGAGAAACACCCTCATTAGGATTCTGTTCACTGACTTCAGTTCAGCTTTCAACACTATCATCCCACAGAGACTTTCCACCAAGCTGAGCAGCTGTTTAGACTTTCTGACTGAAAGGTCAATCCGTATCAGCTCCATCTCACTCTGTACATGTGCACAGCTGCTGATGTCAAAGTAACCTTGAAGCTTGAACAGTAATCTACTTCTGTTAAGCTTGAGATATTGTTTATTTGTAGTTCTTCATAATTACTACCCATCCATTCCCCCAGCTGTGTTTCTTCTACAGTTGCACACAGCAGCAAATAATTCATAGATTCACACACACACACACACACACACACACACACACACGTGCAAGTGCATACATAAATATACAAACACTGAAGGTCATCAATGCAGACTTTTTTGAGCAAACAGAAAGTCATCTCAATCGTACATCTTTATGATACAGCATAAGTGCTTCACCAGATGGAATAGGAGATTCCACGCATATCTATCTACCATAGTATATTCTGCTAGTGTTGTGACACATGGTGTATATTTTTTTTAGTATATTCACTTTTTTAATATTTTTTTTTATTAATAATGTTTCAATTATGTATAAACATATTTGTATTAGGAATAATTGGGTTGTCAATAACAAATCAAACATCTATAAATGTGTTTATATTTTGGGCCTTTTTTTCCGTGTTTTTTAATAGCTGGCATATCGCTGTATCTGCGCTCGACTGTCCATGTTGACTGGATGGTTCATGTTCATGAGCCTCGATTACTGAACTCCAGCTTGAATTAACTAGAACAGATTGATTTTGGATTTTGTAAGTGGAACTTACTGAGCCAGATGTGAACTGTTTGGCTAACTTAAACAAGGCTATTTCAAATAAATGCAGCTTTTATTAACTTGCTTTTTTGAACAGCCTATTAGGCTTGCCTGAGATGTTAATGTCAGGGTGCGTTAGAGTCATGCATAGAAGAGAAATATTTAAGTGTGATGTCATTCAAAGAAGGAGAACTCTGAAGAACTGTAGACATGACCGAGTAAAGGAAGTTGGTTTAGGAGACACTGACAACAGTAAAGTTGTCAGGCAAACATTTTGCATGGCTTGAGGTTGTGGTAGACGAACAGGCTGACCATATCTGCCGTATTCCCCAGCTGCCTGTGCTTCCTGCACATCTCCAGTTGTGAGAAAATGTAGCTATTTTTACAGTTTTTGTACATTCCTTTAAAGGTAAATGAAAAGGTTTAATTCAAGGTTAGTCATATCCATCATCATCTGGATTAATGACCAGATCAGTATAACAGGGGCTTTGCAATGAGTATCAGTATAACAAGGACTTCACAGTGGGTCTCCTGTTCTCTCTATGTCTTTAGTGCAGTGTTGGAGAGTCACAACACTGCACAGGTTATCAGTCAGTATTCTGAACTGAACAGAGAGAAACTCAGCTGTGCTGTGACTCTCCAACATTCAGCATGTTAACAAAATATTAAACTGAAAAACATCAAAATACAGTCAAGATAAAATAATTAGTTTGATTTAAAAAGCTGCTAAAACACAGAGGAGGTGAAATTTGTGTTTTTATCTCCAGAAATATTGCCTTTAGGTTTACTTTCTGCCTAATTTTAACTTTAAATTGAAAATGTTCATGTTTCTGAACTCATTCCTTCTTCTGTCAACCGAAACACCACTGGGACAGATTTAGTTT
This sequence comes from Alestes dentex, assembly GCA_037576975.1. NCBI lineage: Eukaryota > Metazoa > Chordata > Actinopteri > Characiformes > Alestidae > Alestes > Alestes dentex. The sequence goes on along the minus strand of JBBIGA010110220.1, from coordinate 6,827 downwards.
TTTTTTTAAACAACATGATTTAAGTACTTTTTACTTCCTCGTTCACATATTTCTCATTGACTGTATTGTAAAATCTGTTGTGTTTATTTTCTCTTCACAGATTATCTGGCTGTTATCTAGGGGAAAAGACGTGTGGAAATCTGGAATCAGTTTTAAAGCTGGAAAACTCCTCCCTGAAAGATCTGGACCTCAGTAACAATGACCTGCATGATTCAGGAGTGGAGCTGCTCTCTGCTGGACTGAAGAGTTCACTCTGTAAACTGGAGACTCTCAGGTCAGATTTCTGTCCCTTTAACCTTGGAGGTAAAGATGTGAACACTTCATAGGATAATTTTGTAAATGCTAATGTATTCTTACTTTAGCATACACAATTATGCAGTTCTACATTTACATAATAGAAATATCTAAAAGTCTTACCAACCCCTGATCAATCAATTAGCTGTGTACAAGCACAACAGAGCGGGGTCTAAGGCATTTGTCAGTGTTGAAAATTTTCAAATTACATTGCCTTGGATCAGAAGTGGCTCCAAAAAACAGGTGAAATTAATAATAACTAGATGCATTTATGCGAGAAAATGCGAAGTGAGATTGTTTGGTTGCTATAAAACTAGTGTTTGGAGACACCAGAAAACCATGTTGCTCCAAAGAAATTAGATCTTGGATGAGAGGATGGAGAATTTTACCATAGCCATATTCTTTTACAACAGAGTGTGGACCTATATTTTGTTGCCACATTAGCTATCACTCACTATACCACTCTCATTTTGTGTTTCTTTTTAGATGTTTCTAAGGGATTGGACACTTTAAACTATGAGTACATATCAGAGATTAAGGATAGAGAAGGCCAATTTATAATGATTAAAGGAAAAACAGAAGGGACTTTCATAATTATATATGCACCCCCAGGTAGTGACTGGATGTTTTACAGGCACATTTTGGATTTAATGGTCATGAAGGCTCAGTGAATTGCAATTTGTGGGGGAGACTTTGATGTACGTCTAAATCCAAGACAGGACTCCTCAGGAGGAAACCCAAAAGCAAAATCTATAAACAGGAAAATACATGTATTGATGAAGGAAATGAGAATTATAGATGTTTAGAGAGAATTCTACCCATCCAGTCAGTGCGCATCGACAGAATAGCCTACATTATTTAGATGATATTTTGAATAATCCGGTGATTATGGAAGGTTTAAACAACATTAAGATATGTATAGAATTAAATAATGAAGGAGTGACTATGTAAAGAAAAGCAAAGATTACATGATTTGGAAATAATTTTTAAAAACCTACAAAGAGAACATATTAACACCCTAAATAGCAGAGTGAAACAGGAAAGAAAAGAAATAAGGAAGGAGATAGGTGCTACATTAGAAATTTAAAAAATGTTAATTTTGAAACAACGATACAGTGAGGCATTAGGAATGTTGATAAAACTTTTATCATATAAATTAAGGAAGCAACAAGTAGCCTGTGCCATTTATAGGAACACTGACTCAGGAGAAATTAAGTCTAGATTAGAAAAAAAACAGCACAGTTTAAAAGAATGTTATAGAACACTGTACTCCCAAGCCCAAATTGATATCATCCATACGGATCAGACAGGCTTCATTCGACAAAGACAAACACAAGATAACATTAGAAGGACCCTACACATAGACATATCACACATCAAGGAACATCAGAGGCTCTTGTTAGTTTAGACACAGAGAAAACCTTTGACTCCATTAGTTTGTCCTTCCTATACAAGGTGTTGTCAAAATCTGGTTTCCATGAATCTATTATCGCCACATTTCAAGCTCCATATGATAGTCCGTCAGCAAGTGTTAAAATAAATTGAGGTTTGTCAAACTTATTTTTGCTAGAATGGGGGTGACAAGGCAGGGTTGTCTCGCCTCTCGTCTCCTTTTGCTTTATTTATTGGACTATTGAGCCAATTGATTAGACAAAATGTTAAGATTAAAGGAAAAGAGATGGAAGAAAATAAACTCACCTTTTTTCAGATGATATATTGATATACTTAGGACAGCCCACTCAGACATTTTAATAATTGATGGATACTTTAGAAGATTTTGGGACTCTACCAGGTTACATTAAAAGACTATAATTACATGTTATTATAATCCACCTAAACATATTACTGGTAAGTGTAATTGAAATGGAACGCATAATTAATAAAATACCTAGGGGTTAATTTACCTAAAGATGCCTCCAAACCATTTGACCTTAATTATGGCTCACTAAATGCAAACATCAAATCAGACGTACAGTACAACAATGGAACCTGATACCCTTGCTTAGTCTTGAGTTCTAGACAAAAAACAGCTCAAATGAAAATCCTACCACATTCATTATATCTTTTCCAGACTCTCCCCATAGAGATATCATCTGAGCAGTCTGTGGATTGGGACAAATTAATATCTAGATCCAGAATTAAATATAAAACATTACAATTAAGAACAAAATGTGGTGGTTTGGGCCTTCCTTGCCTGCGGGATTGTTATTTTCCAGCTCTGTTGAAGCCCTCAGTGTGCTGGTGTATACCATCATTTTCTGGTAGATGGAAGGATATAGAAAGTGCAGTAATAAAAGGGATTCCATTAGTGATTCAATATGTAAAATTGAGATATATTTTCTTACCAGTTGTCTTTCATTATTGCTTGTGATTGGTCTTGTGAAAGTTCCCCTTGTGTACACATTTCCTTTTTTCTTTTAATTCAATCCATTTTTGAGTTTGTTTGTAAGTTGATTGATCTGAGAAAAAAAAGTTGGTCTTGGTAAGCATTTAATGTGGACATGTGTGACTAAAGCATGGTATGCCTCACAAGCTTTGTTGACCCAAAATTGATTCCAGAGTGAGCAGGTTTCAGACCCGTGAAGTCTTGTTGCAACCAGGTACTCAAGCTCATGCAACATATTAAAGATGGCTTTGAGGCAAATAAGGTGACTGGCACCGTATTCATTGACCTATTAACTGCCTACGATACAGTGAACCTTAGGCGACTGTAATGGAAAGTGGACACCATGATCGGTGATCAGAAACTTGTCAACGTGCTTCGAGAACTGCTCCACAACCGCCGCTTTCAGGTCCACCTTCTCTCTGACAAAAGTTGCTTGAGGTCACAAAAAAATGGCCTGGTAGTGTTCTGGCACCATTATTATTTAACATATACACCAACAACCAACCGTCCAGCCCAAACACCTTCCGCTTCTTATATGCTGATGACCTGGCCCTTACCTCCCAAGTGACCAGTTTCGAGGAAGTCGAGGCCAATCTCACGGTAGCGCTTAATAACCTAAGCTGCTATTATGAAGAGAACTCCCTCAAGCCCAACCCATCTAAAAATTTTCCACCTTTGCAATGCACAAGCGGGTCGTAAACTTAACATCACGTGGCACGGAGTGTCTATCGCTCACAGTTACTCTCCTAAATACCTTGGCGTCCGAAAATCTAAAAAGGAAGGTCCATACCCAAAATAATCTTCTGCAGCGCCTTACCGCCACTAAATGGGGAGCCATGCCGCAAGTAATGCGGACATTAGTTACAGTGGCCGGTCTGGAAGTCTTTGAACAGACTTCAGACCCAGGTCTACCGGAGTAAGGATAACATGTTCAGGTGGGGACTCTCTAATGACACCAACCTTGGCTGTACGTGTGGAGCAGTGCAAACAATAGCCCACCTAACATCATGTCCTGCGTGCCCTGCCACCTGCTCGCCGCAAGATCCGATGGTAGCTACGAGTGCCGCCGTCCATGTGGCCAGATTCTGGGCTGAAATAATATAAGGTTTCAACCAACTCCTAAAATGAACCTATGATAGATACAGTCTAAACAAGCTGTCCTCTGGACTCCATACAGGTAGGGGGAGAAAGAAGGATGGTAGCCAAGTTAAAATCCACCCTGGGGAACTCCTCTCATCATCTGCATGAGACTGTGCGATCACTGTGCAGCTACCACAGAATGTGTTTAGTACTGTGTATTCTGCTTTTATTGTATATTTTGCATATATGTATAGTTGTCCTTTTTGTAATGTATGTTCACCTTACTGCCTTACTCCTTCTTTTGTTTAAATCTTTGTCTCTTGTGTGTATTTGCGTATACTTGTTGCTGTAGCAAGTGATATTTCCCCCCTGTGGGGATCAATAAAGGTTATCTTAATCTTAATTGTATCACTGCTGAAAACCAGATGACCTAAATAATATATAAATAAAGGCAATGATACCAAAAACTACATGAATGTAAACTTCTGACCCAGTAGGAATGTGAGAGAAAAGACAAAAGATGAACATGAATAAATCAGGCTCTCTACTGTTTCTCTGATGTTTCACATTCTTAGTAGTGGTTCTACATGACCTATTACAGGGAATGTGAAAGGATTAAATGGAGGAATTGTGAAAAACAATTTAACTGTTTTTTTTATGTAAACGTCTGACTTCAGCTGTATTTGGGTCCATTCTCAGCTCTTAATTTAAATGCACTGTATCTGTTTGATTTGTTCTCATTTACAGACTAGTGTCGTGTAATCTTGGGGAAAAGACGTGTGAACATCTGAGATCAGCTTTAGATTCAGAAACCTCCTCCCTTAAAGAGCTGGATCTGAGTAACAATAACCTGCAGGATTCAGGAGTGGAGCTGCTCTTTGCTGGACTGAAGAGTTCACACTGTAAACTGGAGACTCTCAGGTCAGAATCCCAAAATCTTTATACAGGCAAGCATGTATTTTCCTGACATGATATTTTCCAGTGACTCCTGTTTGTAATGACGGCCACATGGCGGCGAAACAATTAATTTTGCACTGCACATTTGCCAAGATCTACTGTACAAAAATGATATGCATTTTAAGAATCCAAATCAGAAAACTTCGCTGGTCCTTGTGGAAACCGCACATACAGAGACACAAAAACAAGAACCATTTAAAATATAAATAAATAATAAAATAAAGCTCTTCATAATATAGTGTATTTATGCTATATAAACAATATATTGAGGTCAGTAATGGAGGTAGATTTAAATGCTATAAATATAAAAAAAACACAAGCTGGATTAAGACATCACTGTAAGTATTTATTATGATGAGTATAGTGTGCAGAGTTCAGAGAAGAGGGTGAAGAATGGTCAGGAAAACTGTGACAGTACTAGTTCTCAAACCGGTCAACAAGGACCCCCACACAGTCGTAGGACCGTCTAGGCTTGGGGTGTGGGGGGAATGTGCCCACAGTGTGTGTTTAAGACACAGAGGAAGACTGAGGGAGAGTCTGTGACTTTTCTCAAACAGCAAATCCCCCTTTTATTAGAAAGACTGAAGCAGGAAAGATAAAGAACAGACAGCCAAATACAAATTCATTTGTTTGTCTTTAGTTTTAACTGTTTAAGGACAGATGAAGAAGCTGTTCATCCTCTGTCGCTCATTTAGCCACAGAACTGAGAGATGGAGAGATAGCATGTTAGCTAATTCATTTAGATTATTTTGATATAATAACACCTATGAATCATATTCTTCATTCAACTGCAAAGATTACACACAAAATATTTTCTGAACATGCAGTAATTATCTGTTCCTGTCCAAGTGTCTCATCCACCTCCAGTTGTTAACCAGTTACAATAGAATACAAATCAGGTTGTATAATTCAATTATAGCATACCAGGTAGACACCCATTGAATGTTAGGTATTAGGGACACTTTTGAACACTAATCTAAACACCCGTGACACTATTTTTACAGCTTTTCTGACCTGTGGATTCCAAATAATCCAAATTCCTGAGGATGAACTGTACAATGAACCATACAAAATTTTCCACAACAGCCCAGGGAATTCCCATTTCCCACATGGCCTCCACATGGCTCCTGGCCCAGTCAGACTCCTCTTCCATGGTGAAAAGTATCCCGGCTAATGACCCAGTCAGTCTCTGCTACCCCAATAAGGAATCTTCTAATTCACTGCTTAATTTTCATATAGTTTTTATTAGGATATGTTTTTTTTCCAGAAGGCTGACTTTCCTTGTTTTCTTTTCATTAGTGCAGCAGTGTACACAAGTGTACACAATTTCACATGTTAATTCCTGGTATGGGATGTTGGTATTGCAGTATTGTTTGAGTACCTGAGCATGGTACTGGACAGATCAGTTTTTGTGAATTCCTTCTCTAAACACATTTCATTTCTTTTGGAAGTCTATGAGTCATTGCACTTTTGCATGCGTGGATGTGTGTGTGGCATTGCAGTCCATTAGTGTATCACCTGAGGTGTGTAAAGGGTGTTCAGATGTGACTCAGTCTTAAATTGGATATATTGCGTGAAACTGTATGTGAACAAGGTTATATTACTACTTTAAACACTATTCAGTCATGTGAATTAAGACACTGGTAAATTTGCATCAGCTACACTATTGTGAGGTTAAAAAGTAAATATACTGTTTCATACTTTGGTTATCCTGCCATAAACAGAAACATACAATAAGCTGTATTCTCCTGGTTTTACTTGTTTAACGCAATTATATAAAATATAAAGAAAATGTCAAAAGCATAATAAACCAAACTGTTTTATATTAACCATTATATTACTATTATATCTGACTAATGTGACTGTTTCCACACAAAAAGGCTAGAAAAGACTGAAAGGGGAACTGTACAACCCCCCAGCTGAAATCTAGGAATCCTACTGATTACACAAAGGAATTTTATTTAACATCAAAGTAATAACAGAGGTTATTGTTAATGTGTTTTGCATGATTCCAGATTAGCCCTCTGTAGTTCCTCTGTGGAGTCCTGCAGATCTCTCATATCAGCTCTACAATCAAAACTCTCCTCCCTGAAAGATCTGGACCTCAGTA
>JBBIGA010110209.1:0-10658 GCA_037576975.1 Alestes dentex | reverse complement strand
ATTTGGCTCAGGTTTTACGTCGGATGCCCTTCCTGACACAACCCTCTGCATTTATCCGGACTTGGGACCGGCACAAGAAATCACTGGCTTGTGAACTCTTATGGTTGCATTATATCATATATCCTGTGTACTGTTCTGTTTATCATATATCCTGTGTACCATCTGTACTGTGCTGTATTCCATATATTCTGTGTACCATATGTACTGTACTGCATATCATATATATTGTGTACCATATGTACTGTACTTTATATCATATATACTCTGTACCGTATGTAGGCTTCCACGCTGCTGTTTCCCCGTAGCTGGTCCCCCGTCAGGTAGGTGTTGTGTGAGGAGGAGATGAAGTAGTGGCTGAGTGGCTGGTTCATGTCCTGATACAGCTGCTGCCTGGCTGGGTTGAAGATGGAACCCTCAGAAGAGAGCAGATACATCTGGAAGCCATCGATTGTCATGGCCTGACGTGTCTTAGCTACAGCAGGAAAGGGAGCATGTTCAGATATAAAGTAAGGCAGGAGCACAATGTAAAGATTAAACAAAACTCAGTGGCATTTGGACTTGATTCATACTCGGACTTGCAGGTATTTGTACACAGACTTGTTTCAAATTCACTGGCATTTGGACTTAGACTTGCCTCAGACTTATTGTATTTGTAGTTGGAATTCTCTCAGACTCAGAGGTCTCTGTAACTGGAACTGTCTCAGACTCAGTGGTATTTGCATCTGGAACTGTCTCGGACTCAGTGGTATTTGTACTTGGAACTCTCTCAGACTCAGTGGTATCTGTATCTGGAACTATCTCAGACTCTGTGGTATCTGTATCTGGAACGTTCTCAAACTCGCTGATATTTGAACTCAGACTTGTCTAGAACAAGAATTGACATTACCAGCCTGGTGACCGATCAAATGCCTTCTAGACTCTTCATGCTCTGAGCATGATGCTTACAGCCTCACCATCTTCATCATAGTCCATTTTTACCTGACAATACAACTGATATACTTTCACTGCCTAGTGAGTGTGTGTGTGTTCTGAAGGATTTGTGTCACAGTTTAATTGGCTTGTATGAGCGGGTCTGTGTGTTCTGGTACAATTTCAGTCTCAGGTGTGAGTGTGTGTGTGTGCGTGTTCTAAAGGATACCTGTCACAGTTTCAGTGTCTCTTGTGTGGGTCGGGGTGTTCGGGTTTAGCTGCAGGCTCTTACGTGTGTGTGTGTGTGTGTGTGTGTGTGTGTGTGTGTGTGTGTGTGTGTGTGTGTGTGTGTTCTGAAGGGTTCTTGTGACAGTTTCAGCTGCTAATGTGAGCAGGTCTGAGTGTTCTGCTATAGTTTCAGCCATTGGTGTGTGGGTGAGTGTGTGTGTTCTGAAGGATACCTGTCACCATTTCAGTGTCTCTTGTGTGGATTTGTGTGTTCTGGTACACAGATCCACACAAGTCTCGGACTCTGGTATTTGTATCTGGAACTGTCTCGAACTCGCTGATTTTTGGACTCGGACTTGTCTAAAACAAGAATTGACATTACCAGCCTGGTGACCAATCAAATGCCTTCTAGACTCTTCATGCTCTGAGCATGATGCTTCCAGCCTCACCATCTTCATCATAGTCCATTTTGACCTGACGTTGATCTTCAACTGCACTCGCCTTTTGATCAACTTAAAGTAAAAGATACATGGCCTCAAACCTTTTGGAAAACAGCTCTGGTTCTGTTTACTTTTATAACTTAAGGAAATGCTGGGTTAGATAAAGTTATGTAGGGTTAGATTCACAAAATGGGCTTGGAAGTGAAGGTCTAAAAATTCTGTCCTTCAATTTAGGACACAACTACATTACGTGTGTCATATATGACGAACACTCAATTAGAGGGTCCTAACTGGACAGACGGTAAAGACAAAGGTTAAGAAGTCTTTTAGCTGTATTGTTTTTCTAGGGGTGTTTTATGTGTGTGTGTGTGTGTGTGTGTGTGTGTGTGTGTGTGGTGAGGGTGTTTTGTGTCTCAGAGTGAGAGGGGTAACTGTATGCCAGGACTTGTATCTAGAGTTTCGCCTGTCTGAGGGTAGGGGGTGCTTCTTTGTATGGACTTTAGGTGAGACTCTTATATAGTTGTTCTGTATGCTTCTGTATATGGAGATGTTTCAAGAATAATACTTGCCTTTATATATTATAATATTAAATATTAAATCCTAATGTTTGGGTGGCTTATTTTTAGATCATATTGTTTTATGTTATAGTTTACTATTTTTATTCATGAGTGACAAGAACAGCAATGCAAAAGACAGGACTGCTCTTATTTTCTTATTTTCTTACTTTCTTGTATTTGAATGTGTTCTTGAGGAACAGTTCTCCAGGCTTCCTGAAGGACTTTCAGAGACTCTCATTTCCAGTCCAGTCCCTGAACCTGACCAGTTTCAGAGGAATGTTTTTGTTCGTTAAGACACACAGTAACCTGCGTATGAATCATTCAAGCAGAACAAAGAGCATGTAACTGAAGTCCTGAACGAGTGAAGAACCAGGAGCAGATGATTTCAGATGATCAGGCAGTGATCAGTATACTGGTGGTGCTGAACGCTGAGTGGTTGGAACTCCTTGATCTAGGCTCCTTGTATCTTTAGACACTTTGCAGCCTGTCACAGTAAAACATTGTTTCCTGTTTCTTTAATTTAATCTACTCAGTATGACAAATATAAGACCGTTTGACAGGCGTTTTGCACCAACAAGGTGATTCAAAGCAAAACATGAAGATATGAAAGGCAGTCAAGACTACTGCATAACAGATTTGGTTTTGAATGGTAGTGTCCGTGCCTTGAAAGGGTGAGGTAGGCACCTGTATCCGAGGGCTCGTAGCGGTCAATAAGCTCCACAGCATGCTCTTGGACTCCCTCCTGCTCCAGCTGACCTTCTCGCAGGAACTCCTCCAGATCTCGGAGCGACAGCGTCTGACCGTCGCTGGAGAAATCCTGGAAGATCCTGAGCACCTCCTCCCTCTGAGTCAGCATCTTATAGAACAGCACAAACTCGTCGTCCTCCAGGGTGCCCGACTGAGAATGATCCGCCATCTACAAAAACAACACACAGACAAACAAATAAATGAATAACAACTCCGAGTCTGGCCCCACGGTGGCACAGCACTGGGTAGGACTGTTGCCTCACACCTCCAGGGTTGGGGGGTTGAATCTGGGCCCTGTTCGTGTGTGTGTGTGTGTGTGTAGTTTGCATGTTCTTCTCGTGGTGGTGTGGGTTTCCTCCAGGGTCTCCAGGTTTCTCCCACAGTTCAAAGACATGAACGTCTGGTGAACTGGGGATGTTAAATTGACTGTAGGTGTGAGTGTGTGAATGAATGGTCTGTGTGTTTGTGGGCTGGCGCCCCGCTTCGTGCCCGTAGACCCGTAGACCCGGGTCAGGAACGGCTCTTGCAGGTCGGGTAAGGGTTGGGTAAAGTGTAAAGTAAAGTGTAAAGTGTAAACCCAGGGGAAGCTGTGGGCAGAAAGCAATGCAGTGTGTTGGGGACTAGTGTGTGGGGGAGCAGTATGTTGGGGACTAGTGTGTTGGGGACTAGTGTGTGGAGGAGCAGTGTGTGGGGGGGCAGTGTGTTGGGAACTAGTGTGTGGGGGAGCAGTGCATGGGGGCAGTGTGCTGGGGACTAGTGTGTGGGGGAGCAGTGTGTTGGGGATTAGTGTGTTGGGGAGCAGTGTGTGGGGAGCAGTGTGTTGGGGACTAGTGTGTGGGGACTAGTGTGCTGGGGAGCAGTGTGTGTGGGAGCAGTGTGTGGGGAGCAGTGTGTGTTTTGTCGTTTGTTGTTACCGTGAAGAGACGCATCGCGTGGTCCTCGTTCATGTCCACATTCATCATTTTCAGCAGGTCTCTGACCTCCTTAAAGTTCATCCGGCCGTCTCCGTTCTTGTCCGCCTTCTTAAACCAGTCGCTGATCCACCTGGGGGGGCTGCTCAGGAGCAGTCACGAGTGTGTGAGAGTATGAGGGGCCGTTTCTTGTCGTTTAGGGCCCCAGACTGCTTATGACTGAGCTGAGTCATTTAAGGCCACCTTTAGACCTTTAATTATAGAGTGTATTGAGCCAGTATCCTTTACGAAGCTCAGTATACCTTCCTATCCAGACACAACAATACAACTGATATACTTTCACTGCCTAGTGAGTGTGTGTGTGTGTGTGTGTGTGTGTGTGTGTGTGTGTGTGTGTGATCTGAAGGATTCGTGTCACAGTTTAATTGGCTCATATGAGCGGGTCTGTGTGTTCTGGTACAATTTCCATCTCAGGTGTGAGTGTGTGTGTGTGTTCTGAAGGATACCTGTCACAGTTTCAGTGTCTCTTGTGTGGATCTGAGTGTTCTGGTCCAGCTGCAGCCTCTGACGTGTGTGTGTGTGTGTGTGTGTGTTCTGAAGGGTTCTTGTCACAATTTCAGCTGCTGAAATTTCAGAGTGTTCTGCTATAGTTTCAGTCATTGGTGAGTGTGTGTGTGTGTGTGTGTTCTGAAGGATACCTGTCACTGTTTCAGTGTCTCTTGTGTGGATTTGTGTGTTCTGGTACACAGATCCACACAAGTGGTAGTCGCTGATGTGTATGTGTGTGTGTTTGTGTGTGTGTGTTTGTGTGTGTGTGTGTGTGTGTGTGTGTGTGTGTTCTGGCACAGCTTGGTGTGTGTGGTAGAGTGTGTGTGTGTGTGTGTGAGAGAGTGTGTGTGTGTGTGTGTGTGTGTTGGAGTGTGTTAGAGAGTGTGTGTGTGTTCTGAAGGATACTGGTCGAGTTTCTCTTTGTCGTCCATCTTCTCGAGGTCGTCGATGAGCTTCCTCATGCCTCGAACCCACGACTGCGCCTCGTCCGCCGACTCGGCCACCAGGTCCAGGTTGCCACGGCGACCGCGGAACACCAGCGTGAAGCAGCGGTCCGGCGGGAACTCGTCCGCGATGCTCAGCAGAACCTCAGACTGGTGACCCTCCCTGACCGCCTCCACATCACTGATGGAGACTGAACACACACACACACACACACACACACATACATACACACACAGACACACACACACACACATACACACACACATCTGTAGGTGAACAGCATGTACACAATGTAAAATCATAAACATATAAAACACCCTCTCCCACTCTCCCTCTCCCACTCTCTCTCCCACTCTCTCTCCCACTCTCTCTTACTCTCTCTCTCCCACTCTCTCTTACTCTCTCTCTCCCACTCTCCCACTCTCTCTTACTCTCTCTCCTCCACTCTCTCTTACTCTCTCTCTCCCTCTCTCTCTTTTTTACTCTCCCTCTCTCTTTCTCTCTCACATACTCTCATTAGCCTGAGGTCTGAATGATATAAAGCCGAGGTGTTTTTAAAGGGCCCATATTCTACATTTTCTCATCACGTTTATGTGCCAAAATTATAATTCATAATCAAAATTCATTCTTGTATGACAATTATCTGTTTATCTCTTAGAATTAAACAGTCTGTGCCTTTAAGATTCATATGTCTAAAAGATCTCTTTTAAGATCTCTCATTTAAAAGCACTCAGAAACTTCAGCATGAGTGGGTGGGGCTAAGCTGCTGTAGACTGAAAAAAAGGAGAGGTTTTGTGACATCACAAAAACTAAGATTCAAAAACAGCTGTTTTTGCAGCTCAGTTTCCACATATTGACTTTGCATCTATTATATGTAAATGTATTCCATATATATATTTTGAAACTTCAACAATATTTACAGGTCTTGAGAGGCAGGAACGTGATTACATGGGCCCTTTAATGCATTTGCAGTCACAGTGTGTAACAGAATAATCGCAGTACTGATATTCTGTCTGTTTTGTGGAGGTCTGTCTTTAAGCCACACTCTGATTCTGAGTCTCGCTGCTGCTCTGCCACTCTGAGGACTACGAGGCGTCTCTACCCAGCGCTAAAAAAGAGGTGTGTGGGTAAAAGGCTCATACTGAGGGGAGCTTTCTTCGGCCAGCGGAGCTTACAGGTGGAGTGGGCGTTGCCTGCTTTTTTGCTCTTGTACCAGATGGTGGTGCAGTCATCCTGCAGGCGGAAGTAGCGCTGCTTCTTCCAGGTGCGGGACTTGACCTTCCGCATCACAGAGCCCACCTGCATTGACTGCAAATTCGCGTCCGCCTGGATACCTGGAGCGATGGGGACACAGGTCAGACAGGCAACACACCTGACCCCACCCTGACCACACCCTTATCTCACCCTGACCACACCCTGATCTTGCCCTGACCTTCACCCTGATCACACCCTGACCCTCACCATGACCACACCCTGACCCTTACCCTAACTTCACCCCGACTTCGCCCTGACCTCACCCTGACCACACCCTGACCCTCACCATGACCGCACCCTGACCCTTAACCTAAGCCCGCCCTGACCTTGCCTTGACCCTCAGACTGACTTCGCCCTGACCACACCCTGACCCTCATCCTGACCTCGCCTTGACCACACCCTGACCCTCACCCTGACCTCGCCTTGACCCTCACCCTGACCGCACCCTGACCCTCATCCTGACCTCACCCTGACCATAGACATATATAGGGTAGACGCTGCATTCACTGTGTTCCCCAGTTGACACGGTATGTCAGCGCGTGGCCATATTGCGAGTGGCAAAAGCACCAGGTAAACTAATACAGGTACACATGGAAACCGGGTTTTCTGATTAAAAAACAATAACGTTTAAAACAGTATCATTTACACACAACATATTTTGGTGAATCAAAACAGGCAGTCTAGTATTTTTTTAAATAGTGTAATGATACACTCCGTGACAAAAAATAAAAACATTTTATTGTATACACTCAATAATTTCTGAAAACATTTCACTCGTTCCTCTCTCTCTCTCTCTCTCTCTCACAAACACCATGAGTTATCACTATAGTGGCTCGGTATTAAATATATACAGGACTGGATCTAAAATCCTTGGAACAGAACTGTCTTACACAGCTTTTTCTGTGTGTTGCCACTCTGTAATGTAAGAGTGTTCAGTCTGGCAATATGGTGCAGCCTTACAGACACAACTTAAGACAAGAGCTTAAAATGACGTTTGTCATTTCCAAACTGTAGCCGGACAAACTGACTGATCAAAGATACACTGACTGCTTGCCCTGATGTTGACTGTCGGATAACACACTCCACTGCTTTAACCACCTTGACTGTCCACTCAGAAGGACCATTAAACCTCCACTTTGTTTTAATGACAGTAAGTGGACGCTTTGATCACATGATGCCGATTCAGCATCTGTTCCCAAACTACCACAGCACACATCACAATGCAGCTTTCTCTAAATGTGTCAAATGACAAACCCTGGTAAGGCTGAATAATTGTTTTGATTATATTTGGCCATTATAAAATCCCATATTGTGGGGCTTACGTTTAGCCAAAACGCTGTTTAGAGGCTGTCTTGAACACAGGGATGCATAGCTTTGCTATCTTAGCCTGGCTTAGCTGAGGTTTAGGTTCATAAACTGAGGTGGATTTTATTTAGGAAACCTCCAGAGTTTGAGAAAAGTTAACTGTGAGAGAAAATCAGTATATTCTAAGGGGAAATCAGTACATTCAAGCTGATGAAGTATATGCAGTTGATGATTCTTTCTTTAAGTACCATATTGATGTGATTTCACTGACTAAATGTTATGTAAAGTTGTATATTTAGGTCTGAGCCTTTAGGGCAAAACGACGTGATTTTCCATATGAGGTTGTTATTTTTCCACAAACCACTATGAGCTAAATGTTCTAACATTATCTTTTGTTCCAGACGAAAGGTACGTGTTTCAGGGCCGTTTCCCTAGGGTCAACCTGGGAGAAACCATAACATGGGTGGCAGGTGGCGCCTTCCAAGGAGTTTGAATTATGATAAGATGGTTTGTAGAGGTTTTTGACGCAGGGAGGCACCATGAACTCGTCCCAGTTTTGATCATGTGAAATAAAAGAGTCTCTGCGAAGGACAGAATTTAGAGAACTTCAAAAAGATGCAGAAATAAAGCGAAGAATCTTTGTCTGGATTTACTGACTTTCCACCACACAACAATCTAAATAGTTAGTACCTACATTTAGCCAAAACATTGTTTGGAGGCTGACTTGAACACGGGGTCGCATAGACTTGCTAACTGGCGTAGGTTAAGGTTTATAAAACTGGATTTTAATTCATGGCCAAATGAATTCAAAACAATTGTTCATCCTTACCCATGAAATGTCATCCCTCGGGATCTGGTTTGGAGCGTACAGCCCCATGCAGAACATGTGTGAGGGATCTTCATCCACAAATTCACTCCACAGCAGTGCCTCTCGTAATATGGCGGCGATGTTGACGTACTATGCAGCTGGTCATGTGGCGTCTAGTAATATTCTATGTCTATGGCCCTGACTGCGCCCTGACCCTCACCCTGACCTCACCCTGACCTCTCCCTGACCCCAGACTGTACGGAATCAAATATCGGCCTCAGGAATTCAATCCTGCGTCCTTCAGTTTGACACTCTGTAACCTTTCACTGTTCAGTTTTGGGTCAGTGCTGGTGATGTGGGGCTCAGTGTTGATGATGATATACAGATATGGTGATCTGAAATATACAGTTCTGGAAAAAAATATCTATGAGTGTAAAAAACATTCCATGTCGGTTAAATTTCTACACAAGCACCTCATTCTGCTTTATGAGGGACTGATTACTGATCACCTGAATCACATCTTATTTAATGAGGAAAAGTATAAACACACTGCTGTAATCAACACTCTTCTCTTGCAATGCGACCAGTTGGATAGTAAAACACTACTAGAAGTTTGTAATTATAGCCATTTTGTTTGAGAGTGAGCAAGAGGTTTGTTTTCTCTGAATTATTCAAGTTCTGTAACCACTGCATAATTTCTCTTATTTTGATGTATTGTCATTTCCTTTACAATTATGCTTTAAAGAACAATATTTTTGTTTGGAAATTAGTACAAATATTGTCAGCTATTCTTAGGCCATGTCCACACGTACACTGGTGTTTCTGAAAATGGAGATTTTCCATTTGTATTGTTTTTTTTTTTTACTGCTCCACACAAGCATGTTTTCAAAAACATCTCCATTTACACGCAACCGCAAAAAAACTCTTTCAAAAGCATGTCAAGACAGTGGGTGGCGATATAACCTTAAACCGCATAGCATTGGTTTTATCCTTGTCCTTCATACTGGATGGACAGAAACGCGCCTGAGTAGGCCAAAACTTCTAATGGGGCTGAGAGTAGTACTTTGTATACATCGGGCTATGTAGATGAAAACCTAATGGAAACATGGCGCATACTGTGACATCATATGAGGGGTGCACAGTATGGTGCAAAAAGGTCCAATGTTCAAAATCTTTGTTTTTCTGGTCCACACGTAAACGCAGAAACTGAGGTTTTAAATATCATCACTTTGACCGGTGTTTTCAAAAACCTCTGTTTTCTCCCGACCCAAAATGCCGTTTACGTGTAGACGAAAGGCCAAAATACCCGTGTACATGTGGACATGGCCTTAAACTAAAAACTAAGGTAAAGTTGTTCAGTTCAGTACTTGCACCTATAAAAGACAAAAACTGAGAAAGCGAACATTTTTGCAGGGGTCATTTTTTTTCTGGAGCTGTATATGACTCAGTTGGGTGCATTTTTCCGATACTGGTCCAGAAGATGCTAGAAACCTTGGTAGCTGAAACTGAAGTTATGTCAGGGTAAAAGCCAGCATCTCTCCAAAGTAATGGAGCATAAAAAACAATGCAATACGCCTTCTACTCAAACATTAGTAAGTCATCAGCTTGTGTAGAAACTCAGCAGGCTTGCATTGCTTTACCAGAGATTTTAAATGTTTATACAATAATATCATTTGCATTGTTGTTGTTGTTTTTTTTTTTATAAGCCACTCCACTCGGTTCTCTAAGATGTCATTAAGATAAACCTTAATAAATATACTGCATCATGTTGATTTGTCTGTATTAAAAGTCTTACCATGTAGGATATCATTTAAGACATAGAAGATAGGAAATAGAAAATAGAAGATGATTTACCAGAACCTTGCTCACGCTCAGCATTTGTGTCACAAAGGATTTGGTGTCTCTGCAGTATGTCTTTTGTTTATACTCAATTATACAGAAACAAACATTTTAACACTACTTCAGAGCCGTTCATTTCTCAGTCATCTTCAGATTGTATGGGATTAGCAGAGAAATGTAGAATATACTGTTAAGAAAGGTTTTCCAGAGGAAAGCAAACAGGAATAACAATAAGCTGAGCTTGGCTGTCGTTCAGGGTTTAGTCTGTAGGCCTACTTACGTCCTGCAGCGTCTGGAGAAGGTGACCTTTTATCAGGGCTTCTGTTCTGAGGGGGTCTTAGAAGCCCTCCAGCTCCACTGTCAGGGCAGGGCCACCCAAAGGGGAGAACAAAAGGAGACAGAAAGCATTCCTGCTGCGCTTACTGAAGTGTGCACATATCGATTTGATTAGACACTGCTTGTATGTTTTACGGGCCGCAGGACAGAGATGGATAGCTGCAGTCGGGAACAGCAGCCCTTCGACTGGTGTTTTGGCAACATTTTATTATAGTCTTTTCACTATCGACTGAAGTTAATTTGTTTGCCTTGTGTGTACACCTCTCTCTCTCTGTCCCTCTCTCTCTCTCTCTCTCTCTCTCTCTCTCTCTCTCTCTCTCTCTGTCTCTCT
>JBBIGA010110198.1:0-10659 GCA_037576975.1 Alestes dentex | reverse complement strand
GAATAGACGAGTGAGTGAATAGATGAGTGAGTGAATAGACGAGTGAGTGAATAGACGAGTGAGTGAATAGATGAGTGAGTGAATAGATGAGTGAGTGAGTGTATTGAATGTGCTGTGGTTGTTCTGAGAGCCGTGACGGACCCGGAGGTTCTGATTCAGCTCCTCAGCGTGAGAAACAGAGAGAGACCTGAAGTCTTCCCCTCCATCAGCTGAGGACTTCTGGTTTTGTCTGAAACCTCTGTGGACGCTCCCGTCTCCTCGTCCTTGTCCTCCTCGTCCTCCTCCTCGTCTCGCAGGTGCTCCTGCAGCTCCTGAGGCTCTCTGGCATTTGCTTTGGCTTCATTACCATCTGCGGCTCCGAGATTTGCCCAGCAGACTCTGGAGGAAACGTTTACACAGAGCAGAGACACCACTGACCTTCTGCAGAGCACTTTATCAGCCCGACCTTGTCTTCTGCTGGAGATACATTCAGAGAAAAGGATCCTGAGCTTATTAACAGAACCCAGAATGATCCAGCCAACATATGAATGTTTCTGTTCTAATGCTCTGACCCCACACACGGCCTGTATATCTCTCAGACAGCTCAGATTAGTTGTTTACGTTGTAATGCAGCACTACATGCTGTCAGTACAGTGAACTAATGTTACAATCAAAACAAACCATTAAACACCTTTTAACAATTCAGTCACTCTTTACTCTGGTAGAGCAGAACAGAACATCCACAAAGCAGCTCTGGGGGGATCAAAAATTAGTTATGCATAATGATACTGGAAATATAGTTTTATTGACAGATATTTGCATAACATTTACATAATGTGTACAGATTACATTGGACAGGTGTTTGGAACATTCAGGCGATGTTCCTGCACGGAAATATCTTACTCGCTTCACGACATTTTTATCCCAAATAAATCCTTAAGAGTAATCCAGATGGATTAAAATATTTACATGAAAAATATCAGATAATGACCCACAATTTCCATGTCCTAGAATCCTGTATTACTGTATAGAACCAGATAAAGAACGTACAGTTAGAGCTGGACATAAAAGTACGGGGGGGGGGGGGGGATTAGTGCCCACACTGCACCTGGGTAGAGTCCAACTGAACCGCTCGCAAGTCCGACTGAGCCGAGCCCAAATCCACCTCTTTAAACGAGTTTGGGAACGGAACAGAATCCCTAGTGTAAGAACACCCTCGTTTATATTGTGCTAATCTTTGCAGTCCTAGTAAATAAATGTGTTTGACATATTTTTTTTAATATAATCTAAGCATCGTACAGAGACGGCCCCGGTCAAGGCTGTCAGTGATTTGTTAATAGCGGCTGACACGGGTCACGTCAGTCTCCTTCTGCTGGATCTCACCGCCGCATTCGACACAGTCTGTCATAGCACACTCCTCAACCATATGGAAACTCTCTTAGGCATTAAGGGCACACCACTGTCCTGGTTTAAATCGTATTTCACTGACAGGGAACAGTGCATGTCCATAAGTAGCTTCAGGTCTCACAGGGCACCATGCTCTCATGGAGTCCCCCAGGGCTCTGTACTGGGTCCCCTTCTCTTCCTCACCTACATTCTTCCCCTTGGCCATATCATCCATCAGCATGGATTGAATTTCCACTACTATGATGACACACAAATCTACATCCAATCTACACCCTCAAACTTCCTGCTTGGTAGCTTGCCTCATCGCCATTAGCACCTGGATGACACAAAACTTTCTTAAACTCAATCAGGACAAAACTGAAGCTATTCTGATTGCCACATCAAACATGCTAAGAAAGATCAAGCACTTGAACCTGAGTATTCCTGGATACTTCACTACTACTACCACCTCAGAAGTTAAAATATAATGGACTCAGCTCATTCTTTTGACTCCCATGTTAAACACATCACTAAAACAGCTTTTTTTCCATCTCAAAAACACCTTTTACACATCTCTTACACACATTTCTGCAGAGACTCTCATTCACGCCCGCCTTCATAACCTCTCGGTCAGATTACTGTAACGCATATCAGCTAAGAATCTAAGCAGGCTGCAATATGTACAGAACTCTGCAGCTCGAGTTCTCACTCACACCAAGTCCAGGCAACACATCACCCGATTTACAGCAGCTTCACTGGCTACCATTCAATACCGCATTCAATTCAAAATCATTCTGTTGGTCTTCAAAGCTCAACATAATCTTGCACCAGCCTATCTCTCCGTACCAACCCACACGTACATTTCGACATTCAAAGCTCTTAAACTCATCTTTTCTCATTGGTTTTCCACACACCATCCTGAGTCTCCCATCGGTGGAAAGATCATCCTTATCTTACACACAGTACAATTTGCTTGTTTTTATTTGTGTTCTGTCTAAACTTGTTTTATTGTTTTTATTTTTATGCTACTATATGCTTTTTTATTGTATTTTATTGTATTCATATTTTAACAATGATTGTACGGCGCCCTTGGGTGACCTGAAAGGCGCCTTATAAATAAAACGCATTATTATAATATTTATTATTATTATATAATTAAAGTGAGAAAGATTGTTTACTGTGTGCTTAATGAGCCTTAGTATGTTACAGTTAACATTCATTCATTTCTTTAATTGGCTTAAAAAAGACGTCTTCATTTGTAGCACAGATGTGGGGGCTGCTTGTATGAGACTATATAAAATTTAATATTAAATTTAATTTAGCAGAAATTATATTATTTAGCCTAAAACAAAAACAAATACAATAGAATCCCAATACATTTTATGTATGGTGACCTGAGCAGACATTCCCAATGTTCCCTGGAACGCTGTTCCCAATGTTCCCTGGAACGCTGTTCCCAATGTTCCCTGGAACCCTGTTCCCAATGTTCCCTGGAACCCTGTTCCCAATGTTCCCTGGAACCCTGTTCCCAATGTTCTCTGGAACGATGTTCCCAATGTTCTCTGGAACGCTGTTCCCAATGTTCCCTGGAACGCTGTTCCCAATGTTCTCTGGAACGCTGTTCCCAATGTTCCCTGGAACGCTGTTCCCAATGTTCCCTGGAACGCTGTTCCCAATGTTCTCTGGAACGCTGTTCCCAATGTTCCCTGGTACACTGTTCCCAATGTTCCCTGGTACACTGTTCCTAATGTTCCCTGGTACGTTGTTCCCAATGTTCTCTGGAACACTGTTCCCAATGTTCTCTGGACCACTGTTCCCAATATTGCCTGGAGCATTGTTCCCAATGTTCTCTGGAACACTGTTCCCCATATTCTCTGGAACACTGTTCCCAATGTTCTCTAGAATGTAGTTCCCAATGTTCCCTGGAACGCTGTTCCTAATAGTCTCTGGAACGCTGTTCCCAATGTTCTCTGGAACACTGTTCCTAATGTTCTCGAGAATGTTGTTCCCAATGTTCCCTGGAACACTGTTCCCAATGTTCTCTGGAACACTGTTCCCAATGTTCTCTGGAACGCTGTCCCAGCGTTCTCTGGTACACTGTTCCTAATGTTCTCTGGAACACTGTTCCCAATGTTCTCTGGACCACTGTTCCCAATATTCTCTGGAGCATTGTTCCCATTGTTCTCTGGAACACTGTTCCCAATATTCTCTGGAACACTGTTCCCAATGTTCTCTAGAATGTTGTTCCCAATGTTCCCTGGAACGCTGTTCCCAATACTCTCTGGAACGCTGTTCCCAATGTTCTCTGGAACACTGTTCCCAATGTTCTCGAGGATGTTGTTCCCAATGTTCCCTGGAACACTGTTCCCAATGTTCTCAGGAACACTGTTCCCAGCGTTCTCTGAAGCGCTGTCCCTGAGTGTGGGTCCTGTAGAAAGACCGTGAATGATCAGAGCGGGCGGTGCCGGTGCCTCTGGGCTGCAGAGCAGATGAGCTGATCTGGATCTGGAGCTCTGTGGCGGCAGCGGTGAGGCGTCTGGTCTGTAACGCTGGAGAAACAGACGTTTGTTGCGTAAGGCCACTCAAGCCGACGACAGTGGGAACACTTTTAAAGATGACGAGGCGTCAACAGCAGCCTGGGGCTCTGCAGCGCTGGAATAAAACCGCACTGCTGGAGCTCAGACATGAGGGAAACCGAGGAAACTGGGGGAAAATAATATCAGTTATTACTCCAGCTGGATTATTATGGTTTATTCAGTTCAATATCCACATTAATGATGGACTGGCGATCAGTTCAGTGTGTTTCGCCCGGTGAGTTCTGGGACAGACTCCACTTCCCGCCCTTGTCAGGATCGGAGCTCAGAAAGAAAACAATTCTGGGACTCTGTAGGTCACATGTTGCCAGACGCTTTTCGCTGATGCGCTTGTTGTTGTTTGTAAGAAGCAAAACGTGTCTCATCTTCACGCAAGTAAAAACACGATCTGTTACCTTTCCGCATCTAAACTCCAAACTTCTAGAGGCCAGTGTTGCATCATTTTCTGTCTTATATGAGTCAGATTTCAAGCCTGTCTAATAATGTGGTGATGCTGAAGCCGGCAAGGTGGAAAGAACCTTTGTCCACCAGAGAACGGCTCCCATTTAGAATCTAGACTGATTCTCCAGCTTTGGGGAGGTTCTCCTGACCTCCTACGCCCTCAACTTGCTCACGAGGGGCTCTGAACTCATTCTGTGACGCTGTGACAGCAAAGAACTTTATCATAAAAACTGAATTTAACCGAACTGAACTGAGTGTTGGAATTATGGAAAGATAATATAATTGAATGTAATCATCATGACATTATTCACGTTATTGTACATTATTACGCTTTTCTGAGCACATGGTGGGTACAGACAGTGCTTTTACAAGACTGAACTACAGGATCATTAAAAAGACAACAGCAACATCCAACATGAAGCAGCTGGAGAAACAGCATATTACAAACCAGGTAGTTCCAGGGCTACAGTCTGATGGGTTGAGCTGCAATCAAAGCCATTTAACAATACAGGACGAATACACACGTACAACCTCACAGCAGGAGGAACACTGTGGACCTGGAGGATCCCTGTGGACCTGAGGGAGCATTGTGGACCCGGAGGAACACTGTGGTCCTAGAGGAACATTGTGGTCCTAGAAGAACACTGTGGTCTTTGAGTATCGCTGTGGACCTGAAGGAACGTTGTGGTCCTGGAGGAACACTGTGTTCTGGAGGATCGCTGTGGATCTGAAGGAACGTTGTGGTCCTGGAGGATCGCTGTGGACCTGAAGGAACGTTGTGGTCCTGGAGGAACGTTGTGGTCCTGGAGGAACATTGTGGTCCTGGAGGAACACTGTGTTCTGGAGGATCGTTGTGGTCCTGGAGGAACGTTGTGGTCCTGGAGGAACATTGTTTTACTGTATACTGTGTAGACAGTTGAAATGACAATAAACACCTACTTGACTTGTATTTCTAATAAAATGGCCCGTGAGTGAGCTTTCCATGTGGTGTTTCTTTGTCTCCTCGTGCTTGAACTGAATAAATTGGAGGCACTTTTTAAGCGTGTTGTATCATGTTATCTTGTCCTGAAGTGTTTGAGGCAGTGAATGACAGCACAAAGGTGGCCCAAGACAGCACACTGACTGGAACAGTTGGAGAAAACTGTCCTACATCTGAGAACCGGATGTTTAAAGTGGTGAGAGATATCAGCGCTGCAGATCTAGAGCTTCAATTATGGTTTCTTCAGAGCCTCGGGACGAGCCTTTAGCTCAAAAAAACGTCACTTTCAGCTCCATTATCTTCCCGAGAGACTGAAGAGCGGGTCTGTGAACCGGTCGCTTCTTCAGAGCAAGGCTGAGATGACCTGGAGGAGGACGCCTCACAACCGGTCTGACAAAAATCTGCAGTGGGAATTTATTCAGCTTTATTCACATCTTGTAATGTTTATGAAGGAAGGGGATCTTTGCTCACCTCTGTTTTTAAAGCTTTCACATCAAACTTCAGGCAGCCGGTGCAGATAATGCGCCCCAAAGCGTTTTTTGCCACTTACGATGTCAAATTCTGACAGGGGGTCATTAGCTTTAGACACTTAAGGCCGGCCTTTTCTGGACATGACGTTTAAAAGTGTACCTACGGAGGCTTTTTGGATGTAACCACTGTTTTTACTACATTGTTCATATCTGTATGATTATTAGAGCCATATTTGGAGGGTTACCTCGTTTCAGTCCACCACGAGGTCTCGTTATACGAATAGGAAACGCTGCAGTGGATTTTGGGAGAAGGGTTTCAAACACAGCCAGAATTATTGAGAAGCACAGAAACCACTGTGCTCCAGCTTAACTGGCGCACTGGGTCCTTTATTGTCCTGTCAAAATGCCAATCAAGCCAAAAAAAGTATGCTGTCCTCCCTCTCGACTGAATCACAGCACCCTTCCTCACATTCCTGCAGCTTAGAGCTCTGCAAACCTGGATCTGCTGCTCACCTGTCGTAAATAAAATGTGCTATTTTGCTGCCTGTGGTCCAGAGAAGCTGGATAATCACGAGTTTCACACTTTACATGCTTTACCCTTAGAACATGAGCATCACGAATCCATACTGGAAGCTAAACAAATGGTAAATCATCGTCATCCGGTAAAACAGTTCCTTATATGGAAGTTCCCCGGTGTGTGTCGGTGCTCGAGGTGTCAGACGTCATGCTGAGCTTTGTTTGGTGTTCCTGCGTTACGTAGAACCAAAGTTACTGTAATTTAAAAACATGTAATAATAAAAAAACCACATGCAAAAATGAAGAAATTTCTTTTATTTTAGGCTTTAGAAACAAATGGAAAAAAAACACAATGATAAATAATAATAATAATAATAATAATAATAATAATAATAATAATAATAATAATAAATAAAAAATTTTAAAAAGCTAAAAATAAAATAAAAACCACCACTGTGGTTTAAAAATGGCGTCACACACAAATGAACATAAAAGAACAAAAGTGAAGAAATGTATTTTATTTTAGGCTTTAGAAACAACTGGAAAAAAAACACAATAATAAATAATAATAATAAAAAATTAAAAAAGCTAAAAATAAAATAAAAACCACCACTGGGGTTTAAAAACGGCGTCACACGCAAATGAACAAAAAGAACAAAAGTGAAAAATTTCTTTCTAATTTAGGTTCTAGAAACAAACGGAAAAAAACACAAGATCTCTAAACCTGGGAGAACTCTCAGGATAGTCTCCGCCCACAAGTGGGAGGGGAACCCCCGAAGGGGGAGGGGCTCTGGAGCGGCAGAAAACGGTGTTGTTCCTTCATGGAGCGAGCGGCGTGATCCAGCAGGAGAAGAGTTTCACACAAAGGCAGCCGGCAGCCGGCGGTGATCGAGGTATAAAGTGGGTTCGAACGTCCAAACCTGTACGACAACAAAGCCTCGATGCACAAAGCAGTAAAGAATTTTTTGCAGGCATTATCTTCCAACACTACTATCAGGTCTGCACACTTTTCCCTCCCGTTGTTCATCGTCTCCAGGGTGAAATTCATTTATTCTCCCTCGATATCAGGTCTGGACCAGAGGTTTCTTCCTCCAGCTTTAAGGACGTTTTTCTCGCTCACTAGGGGCTCAGGCCCTCATTCTGTATAAACACCGGCAAGAAAAAGTATGTGAATCTTTTGGAATTTCATGTTTTTTTCTGCATTAAGTTCTGATCTTTATCCAGGTAAAGAGTATTGACAACATAATGACACCAAAAAATCAGATTTTATCAGTCTTTATTGAGGACAACCATAAAAAAAACCTCATAGTGCTAGTGGGAGAAGTATGTGAACCCTTGGAATTAATAACCGATTGATCCTCCTTGGCAACAATAACCTCAGGCAGACGCTTCCAGTAGCTGTGGATCAGGCCTGCACATCGTTCAGGAGGAATTTAAGGTTCCAGGTTACTTTGTCATCAGCAGCCGTGTAGAGGCACAGAGCCCATCCGTCCTGGCAGGACTGCCTTAACTCCGTCATGTTCTCCAGACGTCTCGTGTGTTCATCTCTCTTCAGTTCATCCCATAGCGTCTCTACCGGGTCGACTCTGGCGGGTCGAGGGTCGGGCTCCGACCTTCAGCTTCTACAGAGCTTCTGCTGCCATACGGACATTCTCCCATTATCCTGAAGAATTATTTGGTACATTTGGGAATTCATCCTCCCCTCCACGATCGCAAGCTGGCCAGGCCTGACGCAGCAAAGCTAGACGTTTCCTCCTCCGTACTTTTTGTTTGGGACGATGTTTTCATGATGATACGCCGTGCCCTTTTTACACCAGATGCGTTTCCTTCCAAAATAGTTCAATCTTAGTTTCATCAGTCCACAAAGCATGTTGCGATAACCACTGAGGAGCGTCAGGACGCTCTTTCGCAAACTCCAGGCGTGCAGCAACGCTCGTATTAGTTCTTACTAGTGAGCAGCGCCTACTTCGCGGTGTCCTGCCACAGACCCCCTGCTTTTTTAGTGCTTTACGTACTGGAGACTCATGAACACAGACGTTAGCCAGTTCCAACGATGCCTTCAGGTTTTTGGCCTGTCACTCAGGGTTGTGTCTTTTCCTCACTGAGTCTTCGTTGTGCTCTTGGGGTTATTTTGACTGGGCGTCCGCTTCCTGCCGCCTGCCCGTGGAGAACTGCTGAACTTCTAAAGTCTTTGAAATCGCTTTGAACCTTTTCCAGCTTTAGGTAAATCAACAATTCTTGATCACAGATCCTCTGAAACCAAGCTTTTGGTGAGGCATGGCTCACATAAGAGTATTCTTCTTGTACGTAGGAAACTCCAAAAGTTTGAGTGTTTTTTTTGAGTCAGAGCAGCTCTAGTCCACACCTCCAAACTCATTTTCTTAACGAACCTCCAGGTTCACTAACACCTGACTCCAATTCGCTCTTCAGAGGTCATTAATCTGAGGGTTCACAAACTTTTTCCCGCTCCCACTATGTTTTTATTTTAATTTTTTTTTTATGGCTGTTCTCAATAAAAACATGAAAGATCAGGATCTCCCTGTGTTATTATTTTAGGCACATTATATTTGTCAGTACCCCTGACTTAGATGAAGATCAGATCACAATTTTATGACAAATTAATGCAGAAATCCACAAAATTCCAAAAAGGTTCACATAATTTTCTTGCAACTGTAAATAAAATGGACTTGATGTGACTTGTTTGCTCAAAGGAGATGCCATTCATTATAACTGCCCATTTGTTTTCTGCCATTATTGTCAAATTAAGAGTCTCAGGCTCAGCCTAATGAGAAATTATGAGCTCCACAAATAAATAAAGTAGAAATAAAAAAAAAAACAAAAAAACCCAGAATTGCCAAAAAAACAAACAGCAAATTGCATTTAAAAGCTATTTTCCTTCCTCATATTTAAATGTATTTAAAATTCATGCAGATTCTATACATAATGGGCCTCTTCATAATGGAGTGTTCTTGTACCCAGTGTATCTAGAACAGGTCCTGGACTCTTACTGGACTTTCCTCCTGTGCCATGTTTTCTTTTATGAAAAAACCTGGTTGCATAACTGGCTGCACCTTCAGTTGGAACTAATGATCAAGGCTGTCGTCCAAACGAAGCAAAGAGCCTTTTGGCTGAGAGTCCCCAGTTTTGTATCCCGTATCTTTAGGGATGGTTTCTGTTCCTTTTCAGTAGGAAAAAAGCTGGTTCTGTTGTCGGGTCTATGTGCAGCGACTTCACCTCTTCTGGTGACGGAACGCCTGAGTGCAAAAACTGGTGTTAAACGCGCGAGAGATCTCCAGACAACCGGCTCACCCGGCAGGCAGGTCAGAATTACTCCATGTTTCATCTCCATCAGGCTAAATTACCAACGTCCACATCAGGGGCCTGTACTATGAAGCGCGTTAACTCGATGGTTAATTGCGAACTCGCTCTTGACTAATCGTGGTTGTCCCAGGTGGCGTTAATCGGTACTACGAAGCCCAAATCACGTTTCAAATCACGGCGCGCTCACCGTATTTCACGGAGGAGGAATGTATGATCATCATGCAGAACTACGAGGAGCACAGATCAGTGCTGCAGTGCAAGTCCAACAGCAGCCAACAAAGACACGCAGGACTGCTGGACACGCATTGCTGACCGAGTACACGCGTAAGAACATGTGCAGTGTCTTATGTTCTTAGTTGAGTATTATTTATTAGACTAATTAAATGTTGTCTGAAAATTAATAAAACACTTTAAATGAGTGTGTATACATGCATCACGTGTCAGGTGTGGGCCTTTAAATTAATTTAATACCCCCTAAAGTGCAATTACTGGGAGGTTGTTTCAGATGCAATAGCAGTGGGAAGCGTTCTTGGCTGCAAAAAAAGATGTAACATAGAAACATCATTTGGTAGGCTCGTGTATTAATAGTTAATGCATTACTATTTCTACTCATTATGAGAGATGTAGTGTGTCTAAGCTCCAGTTAATAGCTAGTTTCTATGTTTTATAGTCAATAGGAAAAAGGTTGGTGTGAAGGCAACAGGGGAAGGCACTCCTGAAGCTTTCATGCCTGCAGAGGAGTTGGCCTTGGCCAGCAATAGAGGGAGAACCATTATGGAGGGGTAGAGGAAGGCTCCATTATGGAGGGGTAGAGGAAGAACCATTATGGAGGGGTAGAGGGAGGATCCATTATGGAGGGGTAGAGGAAGAACCATTATGGAGGGGTAGAGGGAGGATCCATTATGGAGGGGTAGAGGAAGAACCATTATGGAGGGGTAGAGGGAGGATCCATTATGGAGGGGTAGAGGAAGAA
>JBBIGA010110167.1:0-10659 GCA_037576975.1 Alestes dentex | reverse complement strand
AGAGAGAGAGAGAGAGAGAGAGAGAGAGAGAGAGAGAGAGATAGATAGATAGATAGATAGATAGATAGATAGATAGAGAGACAGATAGACAAACAGGCAAATAATTAAATAGACACATAGACAGACAGAAATAGACAGATAGATAGACTAATAGATAGACAGGAAGATGCAGACAGACAGATAGACTAATCAATAGACAGATAGACAGATAGATGGACTAATAGATGGACAGACGCACACAGATAGATGGACAGATAGACTAATAGACAAGCAGACAGGTAGATAGACAAGAAGATGAAGCACATCATTTGCTTGGGTAAATGTGGGAGATTTGACGAATAAATGAATGAATGAGTGAGTAACAGACAGACAGATGATGTGCTGCACAGCTGTGGATCAGAGTGAGGTGTTGTCTTATCTTAAGGATGTAAAAGTTTCTGGCATGTTGAGTTGTGTCGATTTGGAGTTTAGAACGTGAAACTGGCGGTGGTTCCTGGTCGCAGCAAACATAGGGGCAGCACTTTACAAAGTTGTTAGAATTAGTGAGTGGTCTTCTTTAGAACCTTCAGAGCCTTTAAGTACCTCTAATTATAGCTCCTGTAGTCACACAACCATCAGATTATACTAACCACCCTCAGCCCCTAACTGCTCCAACGACTGCCTCTTACAGAAACCCCCCTGAATACATAACGGAACTCATTACACTCACACAGCACACGCTGTTTAAAGGTGTACAGAGTTGGAAAAAACCTTAATTTGGTGTTTATCAATTACCACTCAATGAGGTGGTACTTTATTTATGAGTGGTGTTAATAAAGCCTCATGACACTGACATAAACGTCCATAAACATTTATGAAAGAGAATAGCTGTCATGAAGGCTGCTTTTGTCAAGTGTTCATAAGGCTACATAACACCTACAGAAGCCATTCATAACTGACCTAAACCCATGTAAACATTTATAAAGGATTATTATATTATTATAACATATATCAGCTGTTTTGAGGCCTGCATTAGTCAGTGAGAGATCCTGTACTTTGTTATGTAGCTCTATGAACACCACCTTTAATTGTTAGAAGTCACTTTTGTCCCCGGTGAGAACAAAACCATGCTGTGATTTTATATGAATTATTCCTGACTCTTAGCGCCGATCACCTGGTTAACGGTGTGGCCAAGCATTTACAAGACGATCAGGAATTGCGGCAGAAACAATGAATTAATGCAGATAAGTGAAAAAGATGTCAAATCAATTATACAACAAAATAAAATCAAAGCAATAAAGTAAATAATCACGTAAAAATAACAATACAAATAAAACGGAAATGAAGGTAAAAAAGATAAAATGATAAATAAAAAGAAGGAGACATGTACTAATAGTGACAAAAACAAACAAAATGAAACATAAACTAAGATAAGTCAAAGTTTTCGTGGTGTGTACGGTCTCATTTTGCAGAAAATAAACATCCTCTACATTTATTTAATGATATAAATGTGCACTCCCTTGTGTCACGGCATTTCAGTACAGTATTACACGCTTCTTCGGGTTGAGTGAGGTGTTCCGGATTTATGTTCAGTTTTAATTTTGTAATAAATACTGATAGACATGTTTCAACTTGCCCGGTGGGGTGTTTTTTATGGAAATGGAGCAGGCAGTAAACTCCAAGACTAGGAGGGGAAATGCCAAAGGCCACAAATAATCATTTTCCACTGATAAGCATGGAGTTACAGTAGGGAACACTTTTCATTCTACTGTATGCAAATACACAGTATATACTCAAAGAGTACTTTAGCTACTTTCGTGTTGCTTTAATATTGGCACAAATAACCTTCAGGGTAGGGCATCACCAATCAGCACTTTATAACATACAACACATGGCACTTTATAAACACGTCTCAGGTGTCCAGATTACTCCTAATTCCTTCCAATTCTGGAACCCTCAATGCACTATATCTGCTGAGTCCCAATGCGGATTAACTGGCTGCTGTAATGGGCAGGGAAAGGCTGTGTGGAGGTGTGAAGGTGAAACTTTGAAGCTGGGTGCTTCCTGTTGTTTGTTCTGGTTCATCCTGCTGTATCTGGCACACTTTCTGTGCTCAGACACCGCTGTGTTCTGACACCATGGCTAATGTTGTAATGGGATTGAACTGCAGTCCTTATGGACACCTTGGCACCAAGAGTGTGATGACAGAATTAAGGTGAATTAAGGGTTATGAGTGTGGGTCAGAGATTCAGGACATAATTGGTAGCGCTGCAAGAGTCACTCAGCAAAGTCAACTAGTTCGATAACTATGTTGCTTATGGAAAAAATAGATCAAGTGTACTTAAAAGCAAAAGTTCCCTATAATGCTTAATGTTCATTTGAGCCGCACACTCATTCCGATGAACTGTAATACACTACAGGGCGATATGGTTTCACTTAAAAAAACCTTCTGTTATGTTCCATTTTATGAAGGAGTTTCAAAGCTTCTCTCAAATATCCTTGCAAATATACTTCTTTTAATTAAAGAGTTATTTTGTATGTAAGCTCTGTTAAAGTTTCAAGCTGTATTGACAACTCTTCAGTCCATATATGGAAAACAAAAGGCAAAAATGGCTTTTGAATTCATTGTTTTAGTGACGATTCATTTACATATAGTATAGTTTGGCCTACAGTAGATTAGCCCCGCCCATTCACAATAAAGTTAACGAGTGTTTGAGTCTGGGCTGCTTTTTGAACGAACTACAATACAGGCAGCCATTCAGAACAGAGCTAACTTCACATTTTAGACTCAAAGGCACAATACCAGAAACAGTCTGTGTAGTTTTAAGAGATGTTATAGATAAGTTAGAAAATGTCACATAGAAATGACACATGACATTTTTTGGTTCTTAAAACCCCAATACTATCGTAAGTGGAGGTCAGTGGGGAAAGAATTTAGGATATTTTATACATTGTGCCTGAAATTCTGTCTTGTTTGAGATGCTTTTACATTGAAACAGTTCAAACCAAAGGTCTACTAAGCGAATAAGCAGCGGACCTATATTAATTTTCTAGAATAGGATTACAGTTACAGGCTCGGGACTTTTCTGAGTTAGACCGGCAGCTGGCTATCAATTTTTGTCCTGCTTTAAAACGGTTTAAATGTTCATTTAATGTGTGAAGTTGTTAATTGTGTCCAGGTCAGTGCTGAGGATGCTGATGGTGGTGAGTTTGGAACAGTGCGCTACTCGTTTTCTGATGGTTACAACAATGAAGACTCACACCCTCTCTTCCGAATCAACCCTGTTACCGGGGACATCTGTGTATCGCAGGACATCGATCGTGATGCAGGCCTGATGACTTTTGACCTTTTGGTCAAAGCAGAGGATCAGGTGAGTGAAGATTTTTGTTCATAATATTTGTAGATTATATTTATTAATTTTTGAATTTTGCGTCGAACAGTCCCAATGCGGTTGTTATACGCAAAGTTCAATACTGAATTCAATAGTAGAGTATTGTGCATTTTTATTTTAAAAGTACTGCTATATGAACAAATATGCAATAACATTTGTTTTGCAAACACTTGAAACAAATAAGGAGCTTTTTAACAGCAGTGTTCCCTTTAACACAGTTGCAGTTAAAATATTTATTGTAAATTTCAGCTTAAATATTAAAGTAAACAAATCTAATATAAAACCAAAGCTATATGCCACTGCCAGGGCATTCATATTTGATCTAGTTTGTTACAGAAAAACATGTTTCCCTCAGAGCCACGTTCATAACATTACAACAGGCACCTTCCGAGTAACAGCAAGTTAACATTTATAAATCTGTTGTTATGAATGTGTTGCTCAAAATGTAAAGAAAATACAAATGAATTGTTTTGGTATTTTATATACAATAGTAACTTGCACAGTGTCAACTGAAACAAATAGCCCATCATATAAATATACACAGACATATGTAAATGTATATGTAGGTATATAAATACTCTGCATAATGTTATATGTATAATGTTACCTCAAAACTGGAGGAGAAATATGAGTCACTTTTATAACATTAATCTGGACATTATTAATTATTATGGATATAATTGATTTGAGCTTCAGTTTGGATATTAGATCTTCAGTCCTGATCTTCCATGCCTTTCGCTATTGCAGTCATTTCATCTACAACTCTGTTCAGCATCCTTCCGACTAATTCATTTCAATGCTGTGATGCTGTAGTGCATCATATTAGAACTGTTTTATACATTTATCTGCAACACTGTTGCTTTTATACTTATTTAAAACACTTTGCTGTTTATTATATTGTCCTTTGCCATTTGTACCACCTGGTGCTATCTGACCACAAAGAAAACTATTTAATCTTTCAATATATTTTCTACAAGCGAAATATGGACACTACGTTTTTTTTTTTTTCTTTGTTACGTCTATATTTCCGCCACACTCTACTCTTTTTTCCTCTTTTGTCTTCAGGGTGGTCTGTGGTCTCACGCGTATCTTCACATCGATGTGGAGGACGTGAACGATAACGCTCCAGTGTTTAATCCAGAGAAATACATCACTAGCATAAGCAGCCATGCTCAGCCTGGAGCTGAGGTACTAACTGTTGTAGCCACTGACCGGGACTCTGGAACCTATGGACAAATCATATACAAGCTTTTGCCTGGAGATTCCTCCTCTCTTTTCTCAGTGGACCAATCAACAGGTAAAGTGGCCTAAGACAGTCTCTTTGTTTACACTAAAAGAATTTTTAAGGGGCAATTAGTGACTATACATGTCTCAAACAAGCCCCTTGACGAGCACTGTTGACTCTTTCAGATTGTTCCTCTCTTTAATAATCCATAATAGATATTTAATAATGTTAAGTAGATACTGAATAATTCATAGACGACGCTGAATAACTTATAGTAGATACTGTATAATTCATAGTAGATCCTGTATAATTCATAGTAGATCCTGTATAATTCATAGTAGATACTGAATAATTCATAATGGATTCTGAACAGGGCCGTGCAGAGATGTTTGAAGGGGCAGGTGCTCAAAGTTAAAAAGGGGCACATAGAACCAGGCTGAATAACAACAACCCACATTCACCAAGAATCTAATATGGAATCACATCATACTATATCACGGTCATCGGGTGGGGACAATGCAAAGCAAACGTAGCCTATGTTTCACCTGATGGGGCACAACGACAGAAGGCTTATTAAATGTTTAAACTGTAGTGATACAATAATTTTGATGCTGTAGAATCAGCATTGTGTCATGTTTGAAATATAAATCTAATATAATCTGTTTCTTAATGTATTTTCTTTAAAACACAGGGAGTTTTTTTAATATCGTAATTATAATAATCCATAATTATGTGGATATACATATTAGTTTTAGTGTACTTATAATTCTGCTGCTGTAGAATCAAATATCATAATTATCATAATCCATAATTATGTGGATATGAATATGAAATAATTTTTAGTGAAATATAAGCCCTCCAGAAAGGCAGGGGAAAACCCTGTAGCTTACTTTAAAACGAAATATGTCCCCTAAAATGGTGGACAGAGTTACAGACCCATGACACCCTTACCCAGTTAGCTAGCGGCTAATGACCAGCACTACTTGTGCAGTTAATAAAAGGACAGGTAATGTTTTGTCGCGCTGTTGCACAGTGCACACACATTTGTTTCAGTTCATCAGTTGCCTCCAGACTTAACGTGTACATAATAACTTAATAATCCTGTGTGCTATAGACTTTTTGTTCCATCAGTCTGCGTCTCCAGATTAATTTGTGTGTTTTCATACAGGGTTGAATGCTTTGGTCCAAACAAGTAACAAGTAATACTGGTTATACACATCCTATTCTGTCCTGAACAAGTGAGTTTTCTGTGGACCAAAGCATTTAACCCATTTCTTTTTTGCCAAGAAGTTGCCATATATTATTAGCCAATGAGCACATTAGCAAAGTCCCCATGTGAATTTAACAGTGAAGAATATTTTGGTCCAAACAAGTAACAAGTGAAACTACGTCTACACATCCTATTCTGACCTGAACAAGTGAGTTTTCAGTGGACCAAAGCATGATATTTATGTCTTTATGAGCCAGGTTCCTAGGATTTAAAGTTACAGAATAGTTTAAGATTTTGAGTGGAAAGAGATTATTGCAATGTAAAGATTGAAAACGTTTTTATTTCTCTACATGCATTTCTGAAACAGTCCAAATAAAAAGGCAACATAATTCTGAATGTAAGCCTCAGTGAAGTTTCCCTCCCCTACAGGCGAAATAGCGATATTGCAGCCTGGAGCGCAGTATTTAAGGTGGAACGAAAATTTTGAATAAGGAGCTGCGAATAAGGAGCTAACTTCAGCGTCGTGCAAAAAAATGCCTCAAGAAAAGGGCACTT
The DNA here is from genome assembly GCA_037576975.1 of Alestes dentex. Taxonomy (NCBI): domain Eukaryota; kingdom Metazoa; phylum Chordata; class Actinopteri; order Characiformes; family Alestidae; genus Alestes; species Alestes dentex. The sequence continues at coordinate 4,298 of JBBIGA010110167.1, read as the reverse complement.
TGGGTACCCAAGAGGAAAGGGTCACATGCCTGATTCTGAATAATCCATAGTAGATATTGAATAATCTATATTATATACTGAATAACCCATAGTAGATACTGAAAAATCCAAAGTAGATACTGAATAATTCATGTCAGATACTGAATAATTCATTGCAGAAACTGAACAATTCATATCAGAGACTGAACAATTAATTATTCATACTGAATTGATAATAGGTGTTGGATAATGAGACAAAAGAGTAATGACTGAATAATAAACCTGCAGGTTAAGGGGTTAGGTCAGAGCTTTAGCACAAGTGCACGGATTTAGTCTTTAGATGTCACTGACTATCCAGTAACTATTCCTCATTTTTGTTCAGTCACTGGTTTGTTTACTGTGGAGTTCAGGACCTGAGGAAGATCATGAGTATTAAAGACTGTAGCTAACGCAGCCTGAGGAGATGATTCTTTAACAGCCGTTGTGCCTCTCACAGTGACCTGTGGCCTCAAAGAGTCAGTGAGCTCTGTCGCTCTAGAAGCCTTCTGCAGGGGGCTCCCAGTAATCCCTGCTCTTATCTCCCACCAGGGGGGCAGGGTGGGGGCTCTTCCCTAAAGCCTTACTAGACAGCCTTGTCAGTCTATTTGATTAATGGCTTCTTTATTGGATCATCAGTTAACAGGGTTATAGGTTCACTGGTTTTTCATGTTTAATTTTTAACATTATTCATTTCATTTCAACTGCTTAGGAGCCTCTTTACTTCTTCCAAAGTGATCATGCTGTTACTTTTCAATTAAGGAAATCCCTTAGAGATCCAGTTCAGAACATTATTCGAACTTGTACTTTTGTGCTTCAACACGAGTAGAAATATGCATAGTTGATTTATGCCGTTTTTAACCAGGCCTCTGGCTTGTGAGTTCTGTTACTTGGGAATGATGCTTAAGTGATGTCTCTCACTTCAGTTTAAGAGTCCTTATATCAATACAATGTCAGTAACTTCAGAAAAGTGATAACTGGAACAAGCCTTTCAAAAACACTCAATCTGTGCATTATAATTTTGCACTGCATTCTAACTTTGCATTTGCGTTGAAGAACTTACTTATAAGTTATCCCTATGAAGGGGATAACTTTTTATAATATGTCTCTATAAAAGTAGTCTTTAAAAAACAAATAAATGAGGTATCTGCAGGTCTAATTGATTTCCATATACCTAAGGAGCACTGCACTAAATCTTCTTCACATCAACTGATGCTAAGCTGACACTGTGTTTGCACCATCTGTCCAATTCCAAAGCTAACATGCTAACAAGCCTTCCTTGCGTGAGGCTTTTAAATCAGTGCAGGCCCATTCGCTCAGATTTTAAGGTAAATTTAGGTGAGAAAAATTACCAGGGTCCACACCATCTGCCAGCATGGGACGTGTCTAAAGCCCACGACTTACCACAGCAGCTCCTCAGTCACTGAGGAGAACTGACTTTCATGTTTTAAAAAGGATTCTATGTGCTCTCCTCAATGTTTGCAAAAGGATAGTTTGGCTAACGATTACCCAACATTTAGTTGATCAGTTTGATTTGGTGTCTGAAGTTTCCTTCTTTAGTTTAGCAGTTTAAAGGTTAATGTGACTAACATGTAAGCTTCCAAGCTTATACTCCACAAATTAACATGGTGCTAAATCACTGCACACACACTCCTCAGTCCATGGGGGAGGTGTAATAGATTTGCTTAAGTGGTTTCTGACACTGTAGTCTGTAAACATTAAACAAAGTACATTAGCATAGCCAAAAATATTGATTTAAAGAGCATGTGTGATAATTGAGGCATACCATGCGAGTTGGTGAGGTATATGCCTACCCAGGGGCGTGGCTGTTATTGTTGGGGTGGCTGGTGCCCAAATGGTTAGGGAGTCGCCCCTGTGATCCAAAGGTTGTGGGTTCAAATCCCAGGATTGCTAGTGGCACCACTGAGGTACCCTTGAGCAAGAAACCCTCCCCACACACTGCTCCTAGGGCGCCCCCCCCATTGGTGGCAGCCCACTGCTTCACTTGGTGACCAGGTTAAATGCAGAGAACAAATTTCACATTGTTTACACAGTGGACTGTGGTGTGTTCACACATGACTATAACACTTTGCTTTACTTTAAGCTTCCACTAGTTGCAGTCAGCTGCATTAGCCGTATAGCTACAGTGCGGAAACCAAAGAAGCAAACTTCAGTATTGATGTGTACATTTAGTTTTTTTTATATGTATAACTCATATGTGTGTGTGTGTGTGTGTGTGTGTGTGTGCGTATGTGTGCGTGTGTTTTGTGCAGGTGCAGTCTCTCTGTTGTCCCCACTCTCTGCGTTGGGCAGCAGCAGTGTAAGACTGGCCATTTCTGCTCATGATGGTCAGGGTGTGTCCGCTCTCCAGCCTGCTGACATCTTAATCAACGTCCTGCACACCGATCACACCCCAGCGCTCTTCCATAAATCCCACTACAGCTTCTCTGTCCTGGAGGATGCGCCCGTGGGCACCACGGTGGGCACTGTGCAGGCAATCAGACCACCCAGTGAGTCTCCATCGCATCTGCCTCGCTACTGTACATGTTACACAGTGTTGCACCTCCGACCTCACAACGATTTGACTATAATTCTTTAAGAAAATGATTCGGCGAATCGTAAATTCTCACATTTCACCTTCATAGAAAAAAACATCCACACTAACATGCTAACCCTCACACACTGAGCATGAGACTTTTACACAGATCTCACGCCATGCATGCCCCCCATTCCCACCCCCCCCAGTTGCTAAAAATTTTGTCAATCACACTTTGCCGGTAGACAAATACTGTTCATTTGTATTATCACCCCATCAATGAAAACTGTTTTGATCACCCTCAATCCTCATGCACAGTCGATTTTACACACACACAGACACACACACACACAACAGCCTTTCAACAGCAACAAAAAATGCTTAAAAAAATGTAACAAGGGTCAGTTTGCAAATAAGAAGGATGCCACTCCCCTTCATCACCCACTCAAATCACATTCTGTTGGACACCCTATACAATACCAGCTGAACGTTCAACCACAGGTACTCATGGAACTCGTACTTTTACCATTTTCCACGCCACTTTTAAACTGTAAAATAAATCACTGCTCACTTCCATACTTTTGGTGTGTAGCACAATTAGCATTCAACGCACTCTTGTAGAGCAGGTGTGGCCTCCAAAACTGTGACTGTGTCGTGTTCGAGTCTATGCTGCTGCTTCAGCACCCAGTCAGCATCACCTCATCCTCATCCTAGTAGAGCGGTGCTGGGTGTCAGAAGCCTGTTTCACCCTGAACTCTGCCAAACAGCATTAACCCACTTCAGCGTGCCCACAGAAGAGATCCTAACACTCCATCATGTTCGCCTAATCCTGTGTTAGGGTTGGCTGAGCCGTAACTGTTGAGACTACTGAAGGACACGCAGTGCTGTTTGCTTTCTGCACTATTTATGGACTCCTCTACCTTCAGAAAGAGGGAGTTGTGGTGCCATCGTTATTGCTGTACTTCTTTTTGCCCTATTATAGAAATCATTTGGCTTAATTTCTAATTTACCCAATCGTAGCTGATCAACCAGGACATGTTTGCTGTGTGAAGATCTTCAGTTTTAGAGTCCTTAGTTAGGGGAAATGAATTATAGTCTGTTCAACAGCTAAAAACCGCCCTGTCTTCTAGCCTATATTTAGGCCGTGCTCAAAGTGGATTGTGTTAACGGTGAGTCAGAAACCACAGAAGCAAGTCTATTAAAGATTACTGAAAGCCTCCACACACTTGGTGCCGAGTTTTGTTGATACACACAGTCTGAGGCCACATTAAGATTTTGCATTTAAAACGGAACACTTAGAAGTGTGAAAAACTGAAAGCAAAGAAAAGTTCTGATCAGTAAAATGAGGAAGATGTATTCCGGATTGTGAACTATTTCTTAGTCTCTGTTTAAACTAAAGCAGATATGTGACTGTCCATGTTAAGGGCTTCGACCAGAAAGGTTAGTATTAGTATGAGTCAGGCTCTTATGTGGATCTGATCCGCTCATCAATAATAACTTTAGTAACTTTGTATTAAAGTAGAAAGGATTTCAAATTAGAAAGATTTTCACTATTGGTCTCAGACCCCCCCTCCCCCCCACACACACTCTACAGCACTTTAGTAAAGCTCTAAGGAGTGAATTGAAGGCTGCTGTTATTGGGAAACAGACAAGGTTTTCTGTGTGTTTCTCACACACACAAACACACACACACACACACACACACACACACACACACACGCACACACACACACACACACACACACAC
>JBBIGA010110146.1:0-10660 GCA_037576975.1 Alestes dentex | reverse complement strand
ATACACTGGCTATATAACTGGATATACACTGGCTATATAACTAGATATACACTGACTATATAACTGGATATACACTGACTATATAACTGGATATACACTGGCTATATAACTAGATCTACACTGACTATATAACTGGATATACACTGGCTATATAACTGGATATACACTGGCTATATAACTGGATATACACTGGCTATATAACTGGATATACATTGGTTGTGTGACTGGACGAGCCCTGCTCAGCAAAAATGATCAAACCAAAATCATGTTTAAAATACCACACGTAGCATCTCACTATTCGAAGGTTATAGAGTGCAATTATGTTTACTGTTACTGAGGTAAATTGAATTGCTATTTCATAATACACTTTTTAAAGAAGCAGAATATGATACTGTCAGTAATTAGAGAGCACCTACCATGTTTCATTACAAACAGAGCATAATTAAGCATGCTTAATTAGATTAAGTGTAACACTGTGCGAAATGCGGAATCAAAACCATTCACGTTTGCAGTTTTTTTTTTTTGTTTTTTTTTTTTTCAATATATATTTTAAATGGGCTATTTTTGTCTGTATTACATTATTGTGATTTTCTCCAGGTGGGCATAAGCCACATACCTACATATACAATAGCACGCATAAGTCCTAGACACCTGAGAAACCTGATTTTATGATATGATTTTAGAATTTTAATAGTAGAATATATACAAAGAATATTAATACAGTCTTGACTTTATTTATGTCAGTGTGTTTGCTTAATCATACCCAGACTTCCTCCCAGACTCAACCCAGCATTACACTGTGGTTCTCATCAAACACCTCAAATATCTGCTTCGGCTCATTTGATACTTAGATGAAACCAGGAGCTGCTGACGGAGTTTTGCAAATGCCGGCGGCACCTGGAACTGAACCTGTGTTCTTTTAGCGAGCTCACAAAGTACTTTTTACAAACAAAACTCATTTTGATATTCTTGATTGCTTTCTTGATTGCATTATTGTGATGTTGACGTGTGTATTTTTGTGTACATTTGTGTGTATATAGCCTAACAATTTTGCACCACACTGTATGACCACCATGTTACGGTTGCACTGTACAGTTCAATAGCATCGTCTGCAGCCTAATCCTTTTCCTGTAAACACAGGCTCTGTGTGCACGTTGCCCTGGAGGCTTTGGAGAAAAGGGTACATGATTGGCAGGACAATAAAGGTGTCCTTCATCTTTCATTCATTGCACAGCCCTGAACCCCTCTCATCCATTTAAACGTTCTATTTTGGCCCATTGGAACATAATCAAAGTCAGGCTGGAATAAAATGCCAGGTGTCTACCTTAATCACAGTGTGCTTATTTGGTCGGCATCATTTTTGTGTGGTTTTATGCCATTTTATTACCACAATCTTGACTGTATAAAAGTGATATGTGTGATAAACCAAATAACCATTATGTGGACGGTTGGCGCCTCCATTATCTAATCTATTGTCCTAATAGTTTTTAATTCAGCTGTCTTCACACTGACATCCGGATGAGATACGATTTTAGGATAGAATTAAGTGACATATTGTTCATCTACACCAGCACACAAGTAGAATCCAATAATATTTGAATATGAAATTGGTCATGCATGCAGAACAAACAGTCCTGTGTGTTTTCTTAATGCATGTATTAATAGATATCCATCAATACCGTGATTCTTTTAACGACATTTAATGTTTGCAAAAAAATCCTTAATTTGAATTTAAATGTGAACACATTACGTGGTCTACCTTCTAAAATGGATATTTACATTTAAAATGCACTTACTGTATATTCTTGATGAGGACCACACCAGTGTCAGACAGATGCACAAAATGAAAGAGAAGACAATGGACCAGTTAAAGTTTCTGTTAAATGATATAAACAGCTGTTGAACAGGGTGTTTGTAGTCACTTCCATAATTATCATCACGCTTGATAAAGGTGACAAAAAAGGCAGTGAAAAGAATTTGTCTGTGGTAATTAGCTCGTCTTCATAATGAAATAACACTTTAAACTGAAATAACCTTAGTCAATTAGTTAAGATCATCCTAAAACGTTTAATGGGACAACTGGAGGGAAATTAGCCCCGAAATGTTGCAGCTCCTTCACCATAACAGTGGAGATGAGTCTCTTTTCTATATCCATCCTTCTTTTTAACCCAAACATGAAGGTGGAGTCTAGCTGAATATGAAATGTCACCATCTTCTGAAAATCTACAACCATAGACCCTGACCTCTGCATGAACTGCATGTAAATGGGTATTTTTAGGCATTTAGTTTTATAACCATTACCTGATCTTTGCCATTTGTAAATTCTCTGATCTTCTCCATGGTGATGAATGACTGTGGGAATTTGTGTCACCGCATTTTTATAAGCCATTTTTATGCAGGAATTATTTGATGGTGGCTTGACAGTTGCTCAACACTTGAGTGGACTTTACTGTTACTATTTCTTTAATTCGTTTCAGTAAATGGTTACAACCTGTCCTAACATCAAGCTAACGTAGTATCACATTGAGTCACAAAGCCTTCAGGATGTCAACACTGGAAACTTCATATCTCTGCGTCAAGTCGAAATGTAAACCAGCCATGAACCCATCACCCATTTTCTATTTGCAATTAGAAATTGGGAGTGTATTTGTTTAAATGAAAATCCTTTTTTAATCTTTTTCAAGATTACATCTGAAACACATTTAAATGCAATGCCAACATCTTCCCCCAAAAATCAGAATTACTGAAACTTACAGGACTCAAAGAATTCAGGTGTCTTCTCCCCACCTCTAGGAATATAATAATCTCGCCTGTTTTTTGGCCAGTGTTTTAATAGTGTTTTAATAAAAGATCACCGGCTTAACAGTAGTAGCCTATTTTGGCTGAGTTGGTACATTAATATAATACAATGCAGTCAAAAATAGAAAGAGGGCGACAGCTAAAAACAGTCTATCACATCCTTTTGATTCACTTTCTGATGCTTATGGCAAAGTGTACACAATTTCACTGCAACGTGGAACGCAACGTATCGTTGTTAGGAGGAGGTGTTCAGTTTCCCTTATAGTTTTTAGAGTTGAGCTAGGTTTTACGATCTTTAGCAGGGGTCCCAGTAATTATGGAGCTGACTGCATTTGCGTAACATTGCTATGGAACCCTGCATGACTTACCTGTGACAGTGTACGGGTAGTAATTCCGGGCATTTTCTGTGATGTAGAAAATTCGTGGGACAAAAGAACGGGCCCAGCTTGGAAGCTTACTGTACAGAAGCAGAGCAGAAGATAAGATAAGGAAACGCTTTATTAGTCCCACTAGTGACAAATATCACTGTGATGCCATGGAACATGTGGCCATGAGGTATCTTATGGTGTTTATGGTGTTAAGAAAATATAAAAGACTTCAGACAGTGAAGAACAATTGTGTTATACATTAAACATCAATATTAGAACAGGAGAAAGGAGAGAATGCTTAGTATCACTTCCCACCTAGCGCTTCCTGAAAGCTACACCACAGCAGGTGATCTCCCCGAGCCAGTGTGTGTCCCTGGCACGGAATCCGGTACACAAACACATCGATGCAACACGATGCTTATTGAGACGCTGGTACGTTTATAGACCATATGGTGGGAAAGTTGGAGCAGAGGAACCTGAATAAAACAATCTGGTCCTGCACAAGCAGACAGCAAAAAAAAACAACAAAAAACCGTCTACCGCAGGAAACCTCTGATTTTGTTATTCTAGCTCCGGGCAAGACACAAAAGGCTCATTGTCAGCAGCAAAGTTCTGCGTCGGGAAAGGGGAAATCCTATTACGCTCCTCGCGGTGTCGGACTCGACCCCTCCTGGCCAATCTGCTGGATGATAAGGAATGACAGCACCACCAACAGCATAATCTCACTCCACAGAACAGCCCTGAACAAGCAAAACAACTACTACTGATCGACCCAACGTATCTCCAATTAGCAGTCAGGCTAAACCCTGGCAGGGGACCCATGAACCTGTCCCCAATTAGTGCAGGCCCACGGACGCCGAGGGCACCTTCAATGCCGCTGTTTAGAAATCCAGCTGCGAGGCCTGCTACAGATAAAATACTGCAATTACGCCATCCCTCGCAATATCGTGAAACCCGCAATACCCTCTTCTATTGTTAACCCTTGAATCAACAGGGTTAACAATAGAAGAGGGTAATGTGAACATAACCATTATTGGGAAGAATGACGTCATGATGCACCACTGAACAATTGCACGGCTGATTAAAAAAAGAACAGTTCTCTGGGTTCTCTGGCTGATCAAAAACAAGAACCTCTACACAATCTTCACTGTAATTTAGCTGTGCAATAATCAGTAGTTACACACATGACAGTACATATGCCACTGTCTTATTATATTAATAAAAAAATGGTCTTTTACCAGTTGATGGATTTCTCTCCTTGTCTTCTTTCGTAAATGTTCGGATCATTATGCTATACAGAGTTTAAAGATTTTATTGAAAGAGGCTCTAGAGTGTTACTATGGAATTCCAACTTATTTGTGAACATCAGAAATGCTATATATGGCACCAAAATTTTATCAAAATATTTCAGACAAAAATGAAAAGTGCTACTCGACCATTTCTGAGCAGAAATGTTTGACGTGGCCGAAATTCCTCCTGTAAAAATAGTAGTACTATATCTAATAAATGCTATAAAATGCAGTTTCCAAAAAAAAAGTCCATGTTATCAGTAGAAAATGATTAATGAAATTTACTGCCTTGAATTACTAAAAGAAGACATTTTATTTTACAAAAGTTACTCATACAACCTGTGATCATGTAAGTTTTTTTTTTTTTTTTTCAGTTTCGGTTTTGGTTTTTTGGCCCAGTGTGTCTTGTAATTTGCTTGTGGCCACAAATGTTCATATCAGTACAAAACTAATTCGGAAACATATACTATGACTTATCGTGAAATAGCTTTCAAGTAAAGGGATGTTATTATTCTAGAATATCACCTGTGTTAGTGAATTGTAGTCTTCCTCACATTCAAATCATAGACTGTATATAAAGTCTAGAATTGTTTTCCACTGTATGGTGTTGCTTAGTGCTCACTTATGGGGCGACACCACTAGAAACTGTTTCGACGTTATCATCAATGTGACAAACCCACTGGATGCGCATGCTATCTTCACTGTACCTTTCCACAAGAAAAGCTGAATTAGCTGAATAACATAACTTACTATAAATGATCATTCTAATTTGCTACCCCATTGTCACCTACATCACTGTGTTTGAACATGAGGCTACAATTAAGGCTTCGATAGCAACATACCGTGCAGGAGCAGCTGGGCTTCGGCCCTCTAGTACTACATTTTGCCTCTACTGGACATATGTTCAGTTGCAGTAACAAACACTGAAAATCATAATTTTGTTTTAGTAACATTTGCAAATACTCCTTTGGATGTGCCACTGAATATTCAAAGCTCAGATTCATCTACCTTCCCTCTAATATCCATTTCAGCATTTTTACAGATATAGGCCCATTGTTGACGTCTGCTATAGAATGTGGGCCATCTCTAATGATAAGCTGCAACCCATTCAAAAGGTATTTCTAAATTAGTAAAATAATGGCTCAAAAGTCCATGTACAAAAAACAACCTGCATAAAAGTATCAGATACTGAACTACTAAAGAACTGAGTGAACAGAAAATTGCAGTTTCTTAGTGTATCCAACATGTATCAGCATATGTACTGAGGTGTTTTAGACCATTCTTCTCTGTTATGACACAAAATTGGTCTAAAATAAAAGAACCCTGCAGAATCAGGTGTGTAACTACATGTATGGAAGAAGTCATCAACATAATGAAATTCAAGCCAAAAATGTGATCAGTAGCCAATCAATAATGATGAAAAATGGGAGTACAAAGTAGATTGGTTTCCTCACAGCTATACCGATAAAAACAATGTGAACTGAAAAAATACTCAAATCCGTATCTAAAACAGAGCAAGTGGAATCTAGTTCCTACCAACCGCTGTACGCCACATACGTCTGGGGTCGCTGAGCATGATGTACAGGCCTTGTTCAATATGCAGGCTTGGGCGAGGGCTGCCACTGACCCAATTCTAAAATCTAATTTCGTTTGTTTCACAGTTTCAGTGCCAGTCCACGGATCTGGCAGCAATGAGTCACGAACGCAGTGACTGCTCCAGTGATTTTTCGCCCGGCAATGAAAAACGACATGCCGCTGACCTTAAATAACCTAAATTTCCCAGGGAAATAAAAATAAAATAAAATAAATAAATAACCAACAAAAAAAAAAAAAAGACCTCTGTCACCAGGACCGGGATCCAGGCGAGCTGCTGCAGATACATATTTTATAAGTCACAACTCATTCACTGCCTGCGAGATTAAAATATCTCATTGTGTCTGTCAGTCTCTGCTAAGTAATGCCTCTCTTTCCTCGCTGCAGAGGGAGGCGGCAGCCGGTTATTAACAGTACAGTTCGTTACACACTGTACGCTCGCGTGGAAGAGGGCCCGGGTAAAAATAGCCCCGCGCTCAGATTCGGTTCGGATGCTTTCATAGCGCAAGAACGTAACTAAAACAAAATGTCCGAGGAGGTTGCCTAGCAACAGAGACATCGCGATTCAAACTTTGCTACTTGCAGAAAGAAGTTGAGTAGGTGGAGTAAGAAGAAAAAAATAAAAATTATAAATCAGGTTGTAGTGAGATTGTGAGCGTACATGGGAACCGACGTGTCTGTTTTGGAAGTACGGATGCAAAACCGTACAGTATCTGTGGAAATAAAGCCCCTTTTTTTATGCTCAATTATAAAGGCAATTGCTGTGAAAACTGTCAGTGTCCTTGGCTAATGGCTGCGATTCTTTTAGGAGGTCTAATTGCTGTGACTGCGGCATTGAATGGGTTTAGTGCCCCATAGGAACGAGTGAACTTTCTTTTGTTCTGCGTGTTGAAAAGAAGAAACAGGCCTCGGATTAGCTGACTAACTGAAGGCCGTTCCTATAACCTTACGCCTAACATCATTTCATCTTTATCGTGTACGGCATGTGCTGTCATAATATGAGCTGACCTTTAATGTAGTTAATAATGATAAGATTAATTGTAAAAAAAAAAAAAAACCAACACGTTTTACTTTTACAATACTTTTCCTCTCAAAGTCAATTAGGAGGCCCACACTTGGTGGAATAAAAGAAGAGAAACAACAGGTAACTGTAGAAAAACAAGAAAATGCACATCATGCACAGGGAGTGGACAGTGCGGAATGGAAAGGGACACGGCGGAGAGCAAGGGCACACTATACGTCCAAAAGGGTCCAGGCAGCCATTCTGATTAGTTCAGGTACTTTAAGGTGCACCCATTGCATACAGCTTGTAAAATCACCATATAAAGTACTGGCCAATAGAATAAGCCTTTGTACTGTACAGCAAATACGCTTAACCATTCATTTTCAATGTACAGTAAAAACGTTTGCTCTTTCCATTTTAATGTCGTCGCTATATGCCACCCCGTATGGAGCTATGTTGCGTGAAACCTTGTCCCATAAGAGCAAAACAATAAAATTTGCTGATATTTGAACTAGTTCTGTGCAATAAGGCAACAATATATTATTGTACTTTAAGAAATGATCATGGTACGCACTATGCCACGATATGTACCAGTTACGGGCCAATTGGAAAGCAGCTCAGTTTTGAAAACCAATTTTTTTTTCTACAGAGTTTTCATTGGAAACATAGCCCCCCCGTGGTCACGCCCGTGCTGTGATGTCACAGCAAAGGCGGCCCAGACAGGGACAAAATGCGGTGAAACAAAAACCCAGAGAAACAAACACGGACCAAAACACACAGCAGACTTCAAGACACTAAAATTCACATGAGTTCTGACAAAAGACACGGCTACACATTCAGATGCCCTTAACCAGAAATGGCTTGGTAAGAGGCAGGGGGTCCTTGCCCCTCAGTGGTTCAGTGGTAAAGAGAATCAGAACAGGCCAGTGCCACAGTTTTTTTTTTTTTTACACAAACCTTTTTTTGACTAGTTTTTGTTTAACTGTGTCAAACACTGGTTTTATAGCAACCACGCAACCTCACCTCACATTCTCTTGCGGAAATGCAATCTAGTTTTTTTTACTGTTCACATAATACAACAACAGTTTAAATACAAACTAACAACTGGGAAGTTGATGAAGTACAAGCACTACTGTCTGTTTGGGCTGAAGATAAATTTCATTGGGAATTTTCTATGAACCAACTTAACACTGTGAGAAACATGAAGGTGAACCGGACATCACTGACACGTTAGCTGGGTTAGGTTTTCATCACATGGCGAAACTTAAACAAGACTAAAAAAACAAAGCACTACAGCAAAAGCGTCTCTGACAGAAAACCTTTCCACTGGTTCAACTCCATGGACGTGGTTTTGGGACGACCAGCCATTAACTGTTTGGAGAGTACTGAGTCAGACTCCGTGACCCGACTGAAATACACTGGAAAATCAAAGTGCCATGCATTACAGTAGAGATTAGGGACAGCACGGTTCCTGTATACCTGTGGAAAAGAGCCCATAGTGTAATTTTTTCTCTGTGAGATTAAAATCCAATTAAAAATAGAGTTTAGGTGCCATTACACTGTACAATACCTTGCTAGGTGCAGCCGTTTCTCGGTGATGTGGCCTTGGCCGAACTTGGGGTCGCAGTGAGGTTCATTCCGCAGCACCTCCACTCCCTCGCTGGTGTTGCTCTCCAGATGACTGTGTTTACTGATCGTGTACAGCTGGCCGATTCTGTACTAAGAATATTGGACACATACACACTGACTTTGTGAATCAAAATGTGCTACATCAACACTTTTTTAGCACACTTTTATCCAAACAACTTCCATTCCCTAACTACAGGGGGCAGTCTCCCCAGAGCAACTTGGGTCAAGGAATTTGCTCAGGAACCCAGTGGTGTTATGATGAAAGTAGGATTCGAACCATGACCTCTTGGTCCAGAGGCAAGTATCACACCCACTGTCAAAATACCGTATTCATCCAGGCTGCAGCTACTGTAAACTGCACTAAATGTTGTCTTGTCTTGTCCTGTTGTACTCTTGTGTTTTTCTTGTGTACTTTTGTCCTGTCTGCACTTGTGGTCTTGTGGCGTTCTGTTCTGTCCTGTTCTGCTCTTGTGTTGCACCATGGTCCTGGAGGCGCGTTGTTTCGTTTCACTGTGTACTGTGTGTATAGGGTGGAAATGACAATGAAAAAAAACATACTTGACTACTTGACTTGACAAAGTGGAGCCAAATGTGCACTTCTGGCCCTGCTAAAAGATCCAAGGTCTTATTAGTGAGTGAGCTGCACTACTCACATTATAGAGCAGTGAAAACAATAATCTACGCAAATGTTTACTTACCTCAGAAGTAGCTGATCAACCTAAGTTGGAGCTCAAATATTGCTTCTAGAGTTTAGCACTGAAGCCACAAAGCTAACAAACACTACAAGACAATAGTCACACAAATCCTTTCAGTGATTCAGAGTTTTGCTCAGTTTGGTAGCTCATAGTAAGTCATGAATCACATCTACTAGTCTGTGCCACCTTAATGCAAACACAGATGTGGTTTGAGACACATTTGGTTGATTATTTTTTACAGAAACACGCCTGAGTGGCATTGGTTAGCAAAGTTTGCCTTGTAGCTCCGCTGCTAAACCTAAAAGCAAACTCCAGACATCGAGTGTAAGTAGAAAATAGTGTATGCTTAGTTTACTGCTGAACTATTCCTTTACTTCTGAACACTGCATGTTTTTGCACTACATCATATGAAGAGTTTTCCATATATTCATAGTTCTAGCATGGCTTTCTAATGTGCCTTGTGTTGGTATAGCATCTAGAATGCTTTGCTGATGCTCTGACTTTGTGGCTTCAGCATTTTATGCAAGATCAAAAAGATTTCCAAATGAGGATCAAATATACAAACAAACTTGGTCCAGTGCTGATAAATGATAGATGCTCTGCGGTTCCACTGTAGCTCTATAGGAAAATATGTATTTGTTTTATTATTACTATTACTCTTAACACAAGCCGAGGATTGCTTTAGGCTACTCACCTCAGATTGAACACGTAAATCTAAAGTGGCTGACAGTGTTGACAGAGTTCAGTGGCATAACTAGGATGTTTCAGGGCCCAGTGCAAAAATGGGGCGCCCGAACAAAAATGACTTGTTTAACCCTTAGGACACAAGCATAACAAATGGTTATGCAGCAAAACACCTCCATATATGGAAGTTCCCCTGGTTTGTGTTGATGCTCGAGGTGTCAGACGACATGCTGAGCTTTGTTAGGTGTTCCTGTGTCATGTAGAACCAAAGTTACTGTTATTTATAAAACATGTAAAAAAAAACTATTACTGGGGCTTTTTAAATGGCGTCACATGCAAGTGGCCTTAAAGAACAAAAATGAACAAATGTCTTTTATTTTAGGCTTTAGAAACAAACAGAAAAAAACACAAGATTTTTGAACCGGAGAACTTTCAGGAAAGTCTCCGCCCACAAGTGGGAGGGGAAAATCTGCAGATGGAGAGAAAGAGTAGCAAATGGCGAGCGTGAAGGAGAACAAACACTGGTTCTAGACTGATTTACACCGTTTATATTTACTGAAATCAGAGTTTACTGATACACTCTGAGTTCTGAGGGTAAAC
>JBBIGA010110135.1:0-7500 GCA_037576975.1 Alestes dentex | reverse complement strand
TGCATTTATGATCGTGTGTGTTTGTGTGTGTGTGTGTGTGTGTGTGTGTGTGTGTGTGTGTGTGTGTGTGTGTGGCTTTGGGCGTACATATTTTCTTTGTACATGAGTGGTGATTAGCTCAGCTCTGCCAATCACTGAAATTTACATTAAACCTGAAATTAATTTCATACTTTCTCTCTCTCTCTCTCTCTCTCTCTGTCTCCCTTTCACTCTCTCTCTCTCTTTAATTATGCCAACATCTGCTGTGTAGCCAGGCTGCGCACATGAATTTTAATAACTGGAATTTTTTTTTTGTGTGTTTTCCTCCAATTCCCTCTGAACTTTGGGAGGAAAACAGCTTTGTAAGAATTTTTTTTTCTCCTATACACAAAGAGCAGATGAAGGAGGATAGACTTGATCAATTAATGTCCTCTGGTTTGATTTCACACCACAGTTTTATCATCTAAAACTCCCCTGAAATGAATGCATTCACTGAACACATGCACACACACACACACACACACACACACACACACACAAACACACACACACACACACACACACACACTGTGCTACCCTTTGCAGGGAGCAGACACAAAGTCAACCTCAGGGTTTAATAAGAGTGCCTATCACAAGGGAAGACTGTGAAGAACAATGTAAATAAAGGTAATAAAGGAGGACCATCATATCAAGACTTCTATTTATAGGGGATTCCTCAGAGATTAACGCATCGACTATCCACGTAAAGTCAAGCAAATCAACCTTTTTTGACCTTGTTGGTTCCAGTGATGAACCATGACTATTAGATCTGGGCTGTAAATGTCAAAACGCAGTCAAAAACCCACCGCCACGATAATGCTAATGTCTTGTAGTGTATTAGTAACCTATTGCATTTCCAATAGTATGTTAGCGCTCGGCTAATGATGGTGCACATCACCACTGTTTTGGCTGTTTTTAGTCAAAATGGCTGAAACCTGCATGCTCTTGTTAGGGCTGGGTTTTAGTTAGAGGACCTTTATGTTGAAATGCGTGGAAGTTTGTGTCGTGTGTCACTGTGTCACCTGTTTTGTGTTTTAGTTTAAGTGATTGGGCCGTTTGATTGGTTTTCGTCTGAGAGTGTTTCGCCTTTAAGTTCTTTGAGTTTGAGTTGTTTTGGTGGATCAACCCTCACACTACCCTGATGGTTTCCTGCATGAGGCCCCTTCCTTATGTATGCACTGTTTAGTGTTTTTCAGTTAGGCCCTTGTGCCATTTGTTTTTGGTAGGGTCTGTGTCCTTTATGTATTAAAACCACCAAAAAGAACCTGCACACATGCCTCGCTTCAAATCCCCCGAGCACCCGATGTGACAGCTCTATGGCTCTATGTTAAGTGATACATCTAGAGCTGACTGAAACCTGCTCACGCTATGGCTGTGCAGGAAGTGACCTATCTAGAACTGACTGAAAGGTTCCCACCCTATGGCTATGCAGGAAGTGAGCTATCTAGAACTGACTGAATCCTGTTTACACTACTATTTACAGGGGAATCATGAGAGAATGATAGGGTGACTATCCTCCTAAAGTCAACCCAGTTGACAGTTTCTGACCGTGTTAATTTTAGTGTTAAATCATGACTATTAGATCTGGGCCATAAATGTCAAAAATGAAAACGAAAACCCACCACAACGCTAAAGCCTACTGGTTTTCCAGTCAGAAAACTTCATTGATCCTGGAGGAAATTGCTTAAACATACATGTTCAAACATACGTACGCTCCTCATTTCTTCATATTTTGCTTCCAAAGAGCCTGATTTTCTTGTATATATTTAATGTAGTCTTGAGGAACAGTTCTCCAGAGGCAGGTGCAGATGATTCCAGATGATCAGGTGGTGATCAGTGTACCGGTGGTGCTGAAAGTGGTCGGAACTCCTTCATTTTGGCTCCTTGTATCTTTAGGCACTTGAGAGTCTGTCACAGTAAAACATTTGTTCCCATTTCTTTCATTAAAGGGGCAAAAGAAAACATCAAGAAATACGAGGTGGCTCGAGACATATCCCATGGCAAACGACTTAGACCTAGGACTCCTGACATGGTCATGTTGCTGACGCTGGACTTCAGAGGTCTGTTAGGTCCTGTTGGTACTAATCTACCAAAAATAAATCTGGGCCCCCTTTGTACACTTTTCTATTTGGCACTGATATGCGTTTTGATTTTGTTGAGCTATGAGCCATCCAATTTTGAATTTAGTGTCAAGACACTATTCACACACAGTTACTTGAACGTTGTAGTTTTTAAGGAGAAAGGTTTGTATTTTCTGTCACTATGAGAAATTTCAGTGTGTAAAAAGAGCATAAGAGTGTATTGTATTATCTAATGTAAAGCCAAAAATGCAACAGCGATGTGTTTTTGCCCTTATACTTACAGATTATGATATTTCTGGTTAGTAGTCACAATTTTTTTAGTGTGAAGAAAATGCCTAGCATTTATATGCAAACTGTATAAATGTTGTGCAAGTTTGTTTTAGTTGTTGCCATTGGCAAGAAGCATTTTAGTTCAGTTTAGTTCATTGGCAACAGTTTAATCTCTCTTTTGTAAATATATCTCCTGTTCTTTTAGAGAAGTGTCTTTTGCTACTTGTTGAAATGAACTTTTTGGTTATGTGCAAGATACACCAGAAAGAATGGCACTGCTGGTCGTTCCTTATGCTAAAAAATTAACGTCATTTTCTATAGCAAAAAATGATTTCAGTTAAAGTTTTGTGAAATGTTCGTTATATTGGGTTTTTTTTAACTGAATAATGTCAAATCTAGTCAATTAAGTAAAAACAGACTACAAAACAGTAGTTACGACACATTTTTTTAGTAAGTCACTGGTAAATTTGAACTTAACTACCACCAATGTTTTCAATTATATTGACTTATTTCCTTTAGTGCCTTCTACTCATGTATTCCGTCTGGTTCACAAAGTGTTTTTGGTCACGTTTACTCAGTTTATGTGGTGTTTGTGACGAGACAGTTCATTCAGATGTAATTGAAAATATTAACTTAATTTTACTCAATACTCCTGTTTTGTTATAATCGGTTTGAGGGCTTTCAAATCAACTCAGTATTTTTAAGTGTAAAAATGTGACACTAATCAAATTAAGTAATATGCAGTCTTTCTTTTTCGAGTGTATAGATTGACCCTTTGTGGTTGATCCTTTTTGACCCACAGCCTGGAACGCTGACCAGTGTTCACATTTTTTTTTTTTTTACACCAGCACACCTCCCACTCACAGCCAGCAGCTCAGTTCAGTGTGTTCAGCCTCAGTTCATCTGTCTTTATATCCATGTCCTCCTCTAACAAGTGTTTAAATAGAGCACCTGCCCCTCTGCTCTACAGACACCAGCACACACATCCAGCTCACACACACCCTGCTGGGACAGGGCTATCCATCACACACACACACACACACACACACACACACACACACACACACACACACACACACTGGACTGAAGCAGTGTAACCACCCACTTTATCTGGTTCATGTTCACTCAGTTTCCAGTGAGGGCGCTGTGTGTGTGTGTGTGTGTGTGTGTGTGTGGACATCAATCTAAAGTTAATCAAAAATCAATATTTTTAATAGTTTTAAGTAGAGAGAAAATCTCAAGGGCAAGAACGACAAAACCAATGTACAGAACTGTGCAAAAGTCTTGAGCCGCCCATCATTTCTTTATATTTTGTAGGAAAATGAAACAAAAGGCACAGTGATTCATTGCAGCGTGTTTAAATATACATGTGAATACAGTGTGGAACACAAAGAGAGTTTGTACAATTCTAACCAGCTTTAAAGTAAGTATTTAGTCTGAATGCTGTTATGAACACAGTTCACAGTTCACTCACGTTGACAAGCTTTCTTGTCATTTCTTGGAGAAAATCCTCAGGAACAGTTCTCCAGGCTTCTTGAAGGACATTCCGTTTGGACATTGGTCCTATATGGACATCGGTCGCCTTTTGGTCTGTTCTCTGTCGAGATGATTCCACGCCTCTTCAGTAAAGTTGAGATCTGGGCTTCGTGGAGGCCCGTCCGTGACTGATAGTGTTTTATCGTGTTTTTTTTTTTTTTTTTTCTAACGAGAGTGTGCCTGCAATCAAGCCGTTGTCAATCAGATGCTTTCCAGACCTTTGCACAGTACTGTATTTTTCATAGAAATTCTTGAAATATCTAACTCAAGTACGAATTTTACATCATACACATGGTGAGTCTTTTGAATCATAGTGTGGCAACAATGTATTCCCACAGAATTCTTTGGCGTACACAAAGAAAGAAAAATAAAGGGGTTAAAGAGTTTGCATTTGAATGATGTTAGTGGACTTGCGCTGATCTCTCAAGTAAAAGAAAAGCACAAGAACATTTTTTTTGTTCTATTAAAACAATGATTTGTGATTGATTGCATTATTTTCTAGCATAGTAATTAAGCAACAGGACAGAAAGAGGGGTTTTGTAATCCTAAATGACATCATAACAAAAGTAGATCATCAGTAATCAGTAAAGGCACAAACTTGAGAGTATATTTATCATGTATATAGTCTGTGAGTGTATTTATATATGCACGCACAGACAGACATGCACACACACACCCACACACACCCACACACCACCGTTACCTAACCCAACCTTATACACACTAATTAATTCCTCAGAAAACAGAAAAGAAAGCAAAAAAAGAAAAGCAGCCCAGACATCTGTCAATGATCTAAACGCTCCTCAGACAGAGCATCCCACCTCTGCAAGAAAAAAAAACACAACCCCCCACTGGGTCTTAAATTGATGTGTTTTTAAAAGGCTTCACTGGGGGAGACCGGGGGACAGTCATGGAGCTCTGTGAGGGAGACCGAGAACAGTCACGGAGCTCATTCGTGAAACCTCAGCG
Organism: Alestes dentex; assembly: GCA_037576975.1. NCBI lineage: Eukaryota > Metazoa > Chordata > Actinopteri > Characiformes > Alestidae > Alestes > Alestes dentex. The sequence goes on along the minus strand of JBBIGA010110135.1, from coordinate 2,626 downwards.
ATCGTCTTCTTTCCTCTCGCACCGTCTCACTCCCTGTACCTCCATCTTCAGCTCTCCTTCTTCCATCCTCGGTCCTTCGTTCCTCCAGTGTGTTCTCTTTCTGCCTTTATCTCCCTGTTTATCACCCTCTATCCTCTCCCTTCGTCCCTCTTTCTTTCTCTCTTTATTATCTCTAATTCTATCTCTCCGCTCACCCCTTCTCTTTCTTCTCTTTGTCCTCCAATAGTTTCCTTCTCTTTCTTTATTTTTATGCCTCTCTCTCTCTCTCTCTCTTCATCCTCTCCCCTCCAGCTCCATTACGTGCCTTCTATCTCTCTCTCTCTGATTTTCTGTCTCACTGTCTCACTTTCTGTGTCTCTGCCTTCAGCTCTCCTTCTTCCATCTCTCTGTCCTTCTCCTTTTCATTTTTTCCCTTTCTCTTTGTCTTCGTTTCTATCTTTCTCTCTCTGTCTTTGAGCTTTTTTTCTCATCTCACCGTTCTTCTCTTTGTCTTCCAACAGTTCCCTTCTCTTTATTTATCCTATTTTCTCTGTCTTACTGTCTCCCCCCCCCCCCCCCCTCTCTGCCCAGGTAATAATAATAATGGTACTGTGTGCGGTAGCTCAGTGGGCCTCTGCCTCTGCACACACTTCATTAGCCTCACCTATTCAGGACTGAGGCAGGCGGGACGTTGTCAGGCGTCACAGGAGACAATGAGAAGCTCCCCGAAATGCCTTTTAGCTGCCTGTCATGCGACAATAGGCCGGCACCGTCCCCAGACGAATAATGCGGCCGCCGCGCCCACGCCGCTGTCTCTCTCTGTGTGATGCTAATTAGTGTAGCGAGGAGACAGCGAGCAGGGGAAGGAACCACACACTGATCCAACCGGCCTCACACCAGGACCCCACGCCAGCTTTCTGAAGACACTTCCCGTTCCTCAAGCCTGTGATTGCTGATCCGGGGACAGCTGCTTCCAATTCAGGCGCCGGCTCTCGCACGGGGGTCGCTGAGAAATAACAAAGAAAAAACTGGTCTCAGGTCAGTTCTGTCACTCGGAGAGCTTTAATTAACCAATTAGAAGCTGCCAGAGACAGTGAGAGGCAGTTTGTCATTCGACATGAATTATTTTTCACTCGTAGCTCACTGAACAAAAAGTGAACTGTCACTTCGGGCCACATCAGTGTTCCGTAGTTGAACTGGATTGATATTAATCGTGTACAAAGCATTGTTTACAACAAAAGAAAAGCTGGAAAAGATAGTCTGCCAATCCAAACCTGTCCAAGACTAAATGTTAAGAATAATTAATTATTTGGTTCTATATAGAACCACATAAGGAACCATCTGAGCGCATAAATGGTTCTTTGCCTGGTGTAAACGTTTCAAACGTTTTTGAAACGTTACGGTGCTTCTGTTGAGGTGAGATTTTTGAATTTTTCATTTTAGAATGAAAGTTTTTTTGAGGCCTTTATTTGTATTTTATCTTTTTTCTGCAAGATTCTATGGTCTTGCACAATATTTAAAAGAACATTTCCTAACCTTCCTAGGACACAGTAGAAAACAAGTATGCGATTTGAAATGCAAAAAAAGTAAGTATTAATTAAAGACACAGTGCTGTGCAAAAGTCTTGAGCCACTCCAGACTTTCTTGTAGTTTTAATGCAGTCTTGAGAAATCGCTCTCAATAGTTCACAGCTTGACAGGCCTAAAATAGTATTTTTGCACCAACAAGGCGATTAAGTGCAAAATTTCAAGAAATAATACTTACTTTATTACTAATAATTATTATACTATATAAAAATGATACTGTATTAGATATAGTGTAATTAAAGACGGATTTAATGCACAATACTAGTTGCGAATACATTTGAAAGCAAGTACTTACTGAAATAAACATGTCAATATTTAAATATTAGCATTCACCCAGTGTGTCGATACTTTCACTGGGATGGTGTAAGCTGAGACTGGGAGCAGACGGTTAGAGAGAGTGTTCAAAATGAAGCTCACTCTACCATATTACCGTTTTTTTAATGATAAGATGTTCTACCAATACCCAGATGAACTCTAACAGACCGCGGCCGGGAGAACAAGAGGTGAAATAATCTGAATGAGAGAGAGAGAGTGCTCAAAGTGATGCTCGCTTCACCATCTTCCTGTGACCTGTGTGCTGGGAGGTGGCGCTGCGGCAGGGGCAATATGGATGAGGGCAGTAAGAGAAAGAGTAAATGGAGAGAAAACACAGAACTAAACAAAAACACCCACAGTAAAAGGTACAGTGACACACGTGGGTTTGCTGATTGCTCCATTCTGGAGTTAAGTGCTGTTTCTTAGCCTCTGGGTCCTGAGTCAGCGTTTCCATACAGAGCTTTAAAGACTCACTCTCATCTGCGTACAGAAGCACGCCGGATAGTTTCACACTCGATCTTCTTCTCCTGGAGCAGCACTTCCTTCCTTTTTCCTTCTGACTGCTGTGTTCAGCTTGAAACATTCCTCATATTGTCTCTCTCTCTCTCTCTTTCTCTCTCTACTTTTCTTTTCTCTCTCTCTCTCTCTCTCTCTCTCCCCCCTCTCTTTCTCTGTTTCTCTCTCTCTCACACTCCATTCTGCCCCGTAGGATATCTCTTCCTGCAGGTGTACGTGTTCTGACACAC
>JBBIGA010110116.1:0-10661 GCA_037576975.1 Alestes dentex | reverse complement strand
GGAACCGAACCTGTGTTCTCCTCACCAGCTCACACAGCATCAACTACTTTTACACACAGAACTAATCTGATACTTTTATACAGAACTAATCTGATACTTTTTACTGCTTTCTGGTTTATGTTTATTCTAATGATCACTTTGCTGAAAGACTCTTTATCACACGCTGAGAAAAATGGCTTTAAACAATTTGCACCGGGGTCTAAGACTTTTGCACAGTGCTGTACATGCAGGTTTGTGTCATAAAAGGCTGACGTAGGTGTAACGTAACCTCATGAAAACTAGCCTCCAGAAAAGTGTTGATCAACTGAAGAGCAAATTTCCAAAACTCACTCAGTCCATTTTTTGTGTTTTTTTTAGGTAACACTATTATTGGCATATTTTTACATTTCCTCTTTATGTGCAATAATATAACCGACCAAAACTCACTCAGTCCTTAATACAGGGTACAAGATTAGGAAAATTTCCAAAACTCACTCAGTCCTCTCACACGGTCGCCGGTGGTACTTACAGAAGAATGTTTACAGTTTTTATGCAGTTAGCTGTCAGTGACTCTATGTTGCGTCACGTAGTCAGATACGAATATTAAACTTGTCCATAATTTTGTGACATTGAATATAGATTTATTTAAAAATTTGTTTTCATTATATTTTTTAAATAAATTTGCCCAAACTAAAATGTGCAGGAGTTGCACTTTAGAAACAGGCATTGAAAAATGGAAAACTGTAGAATTTCATTTTAAAAAATTATTTCCTGCAAGAACTGGGAAAAAAAACACTTTTGGACTGAGTGAGTTTTGGAAATTCTGCAAAATTTCATCACTTTTTTTTCCTTCCGTCACAGTAACTATAGGTTAAACTACTGTAACGTCTTTAGAGGCGAGTGAAGAAATCCTGATCGCATCTCATCAAATCACACAAAGCGGTTTTGTTTGTTAAAGGCGCTCCGATGCAGCAGGTTTTTCACTGAGCCCTCCGCTCATTTTCCACACAACAGGCAAATTATATCCTCCGCACAAAGCAGTCTGAGTATGAAAAGTGAGCGGTTTTGTTTACGGTCCGTTCCGAAGGCCCGTCGCGAGTCAACGGCAAACTCAAACCGCGCTTTGTGCGGCGACTGAGGGCTGTAAGCATGTTTACTCTGAGAGCGCACTCCTCCTCAGCACTGAAAAGTAAAAGCAATTAAGCGAAGCAGTGGAGAAGGGAAGCCCCCCAGGTCTCTGAGAGGGAGGGGGGGTACTCTCTGCTAATTGCCCCGCTTTGGGTGTTTTAAACCAAAGCTCGGGGTTAGAGGTCGAACCCCATTCAGAAAAAAACGAGAGGGATTCGTTCCTTTCACAGAGGCGAGGCGCAGTCCGCTCCACTGGAGTGTTTAAACAAGAATATTTCACTCTGGCATTTATTGTAGAGCCTCATATTAAATTAGAAAGGGGAGAGTGGACCGTTATTTTCCAGCGGGATTGGATAAATACCCTTAAACAAATTGGACGGGAGAGCAACCGAGTTGTTTGGAGAGACGCCGGACGGTCCTGTTAACATAAATATCGCTAACGCCAACGTTCCGCTCCATGGAGCGACTTTATCGTATTAATAATTTGTGCTGATATAAACGATTTGGGATGTCTTGGGCATTAACGCATGCCCTTTTAAAGACGGCAAATGAAAAAGGGGGAGGCAACAGTGGCTGAAAACACTTTAAAAATGCACAACAATAGAAAACAGGCCAAGGAATGAGAGAAGTTGAGCAAAAACCTGACGTTCAGTCTGCTCAAACGGATCTTCAGCTGCTTTATTGCACCACTGTACTCTGGCAACTACACAAAACAATAAACCATAGTGCGTTAGTGTGATTCTGTCACAAGGAAGGGCATTATTATGAAGTGTTGTGGTGCAAGTCATTAGTTACAGAGACAGTCTTATATTCATTAATTACAGGGACATTTAGATGCTATTTACCCAGTTTCAATCAAATCACCCAAAAGATAGGTTTCTTGTGTTCTCTTCTGTTCCTCAGACATTATTTGGTCTTTAAATCCTTATGCAACATTTACACAGTTTAAATGGTCCTCTTTTATCCGGTCACCACTTCGGCCAGATGGCACAAACTGCTTGGTCCCCACTAATTGGCACTTACTTTCTCAACTTCTGTGATGGTCACATTACACACCGCAATACAGTACAAATCTAGTTATTTATAATTTAAACAGAAAAAAACATACAAAAGCAAGTTTAATGTCTTTAGTATGTGCTGCTAGGGTCGGTAACACACGAGTGTATCTCTCTCCCTTTATCTCTCTCCCTTTATCTCTCTCTCCCTTTATCTCTCTCTCCGTGGCACAAAACCGCCCGCGTCCATTAAAACGGCCGCCGTCTTCACTTCATGAAAAGATGTGACTTTTCAAGGTGAACAGCAATCAAAGAGCTTTTGCACCACGTACTTTTAATGACACAGGCGGCCAATGAATATGAGCCTTATACTAAAATAGCTGGTCAGCATAATTGTGTACAGACACTCAGAGAACGTTTGTAATGAAATAACTGCATATTCCCGCTCGCTGCAGTTATTAACACTCCTCAACCCTTAATAGCACTCAGTATTCTAGACTGTTCCGAAGACGAAAGCCTGCTGATTTGATTTAACTGATTTATTTAAAGCAGTCTTGAATCCAGACCATCAGAGAACACCTCCAGCCTGAGGAGAGTGTGTGATTATGTAAGTTTCCATTAGCCTCACAGCTTCATTTCTCACAAAACAGATAGAAACCAGGGTTGCGATGATCATTCAGTTAAAACCATTTACTTGATTAAACATCTAATCAATGACAACTTGCATACTCTATGATTAGGCTTCATGAAGATGTTTCAGTTTGAATGACAAATAGTAGGGATGCATTACCATATCAGAAACACACTGGTAAATTAATATCGGTATTGGACAGATCAAACTGATTGATGGAGGAGCAGAATGTTTAGGTGCTGCTAGGAAATGATGCTAAACTGCTTTCGTCTTCACTGATTCATGAATAAACGTTTTCCTTATAATCCAGGTAGATGCAAATTTCTGCATTGTATAAATGTCTATGCACACACATTGGCAGATATGTGCAAGAAAATTTTTGGATATCGGCCTACAAATCCCACACTTGTGCATCTCAAACAAACCATTAATGCAAAGGGTATTCTGGTTCTCCACAAGGGGGAGTTAGTAACACTCAAGTTATATTTGTGAGTGTCACTGAAAGGGAGGAAACCCACTCCAGCAGGATGTCCAGTACTGTGGAAATGGCGCCTACACAAATAGTTTAAAGTAATTTTCTCAGTGTGTGATAAAGAGTCTAAGCAAAGTTAACAATAGAATACATGCAAACAAGAAAGCAGGAAAAAGTCTAGATCTGTTTTGTTTGTAAAAGTAGTTGATACTGTGTGAGCTGGTGAGGAGAACACAGGTTCGATTCCAGATTCCTCCTCGGTTCTCCAGCAGTTGTTAGGATTGTGAAACTCCATCAGCAGCTCCTGATTTAATTTAATGAAGGACTGATGGAGTCAAACCAGGTTTCTGATGGAAACTACAAGTAACACTGGACTAATAATTAACCATATAATGTGACTTGTATTTATTCTTTTTAGTTGTATTTAGTATATTTAGTCGTATTAATGTGAAAAAACACCCATCTAAACATGTTTTCTATTATTTTCACAGGTGCCTATGACAGTACTGTACGAAGTAAAATTAAACATTTCTACTTGTCAACTGAGTGGCTATGATGACTTGATGAATCAAATCACTTGACTACCAACATACGTATTACGTGTAAATATTATAAGTAATATTTCGTTATGAGTATAAATATTTGTCATTGTCAATTAAGTGGATATGATTATTTGATAAATATAATTAATAATCACTTGATTGCTTATGGAAGTGATAGTAAGAGACTTAGTACAAACATAAGGACACTAAAACAGACCAAACAGGATCAAGTGCAAACACGAATCCTCCAAGACTGTCAGCAATTTCAGAAGGTCAGTTCGAACTCGTTCCAGAAATGGCATCAGTAGAGTAATTGGCGTGTCCTGCGTTAACGGAAGGGGAATTGGGAGGTGATTGAGTGCGAGGGTCCAGTCGGGATGGGACCTTCTGCCATCCGGCGTCTGACGTAGCGCCATGGGCGTCATCAGTCATGCCGCGGCCGCTCCTCACCTAACGCAATTAAGGGTATTTGCTCTCCCGCCGCGGATGCTGATGAGGCGGGCGGAGAAAGTGAGAGAGGGAGAGCGAGAGAGTAAGACAGAAAGAGAGAGATGGAGGATTGGTCCAATGCGCCGCGTGGCTGCTAAAGGGTCCGCGGCGATGGGAGCCGAAATTAAATTTTGATAATGGAGTACATCCATTTGAGGGGGCTTGGCAAGGGGACGGTGAGTGAGCAGGAAGTTAAGGGAAGAGAGGAGAGGGAAAAAAATATGTAACGACCTCCTGTGAGTGGATGAGTGAGTTCAATCCAACACTCACTAAAGCAGATCCTTTTCAATCACAGACGGGAGAAAAACACATTAACGAGGGGTCCGACCTCTGTGACCTCTGACCGGGGGGCTAAAGGTTGGCTCTGTTATTGCCAGAAGATGCCAGAAGGTTCCTCTACAAACCGTTCTTTAATGCAAACGTGTGTTGATGGAGATCACGCTGCAGCGCCATGAAACGAGGAGCCAAGGACAATGAAGAAAATCTAATCCAATCCAATCTAATGTAATCTGGACAAATGACCAGAACACCAGTAAACTAGTCTTTAGAGAATCCACATCAAAAACCATCGGAATACGAAACAAACACTCTGAGTCCTCGAGCCCCACTCGGCCGGGATTAAATTTGCATGGGGTCCTGAGGTAATTTGCTCATTTAGAGGTGCTACTCTGTGATTTAATTTCCATGCAGATCAGCCAGGTCTGCGATTTTCTCTCTCCTCCCCTGAGAAAATTACAGGCCTAATTACCTACTGTTATCCAGTAAACACCAAACAGCTCGGATCATTTTAGTCCTGATTTTGAGAGTAGATGTTGCCCTGTGTGAAAAAAATAAAAATAAAAAAATGAAACAAAAAGTTTTCTGACAATTATCGTATTTAGACTCCTTGCCCACCATATCCATAGCAACAAGTTCCCAGATACTTGGAAAGAGACTCTAAATGTTTTAGTTGTTCTGGATGGTACAACTTGACCTTCATCCTCTCCAGACTTCTCCAGACTTCTCCTGACTTCTCCAGACCTCTCCTGACATCTCCAAACTTCTCCTGACTTCTCCAGCCTTCTCCAGACATCTCCTGACTTCCCCTGACTTCTCCTGACTTCTCCTGACTTCTGCAGCCTTTCCCTGACTTCTCCAGACTTCTCCTGACTCCTCCAGACTTCTCCAGACTTCTCCTGACTTCTCCTGACTTCTCCTGACTTCTCCTGACTTCTCCAAACTTCTCCTGACTTCTCCAGCCTTCTCCAGACTTCTCCTGACTTCTCCTGACTTCTCCAGACTTCCCCTGACTTCTCCAGACTTCTCCAGCCTTTCCCTGACTTCTGCAGCCTTCTCCAGACTTCTCCTGACTTCTCCAGACTTCCCCTGACTTCTCCTGACTTCTCCAGCCTTTCCCTGACTTCTGCAGCCTTCTCCAAACTTCTCCTGACTTCTCCAGCCTTCTCCTGACTTCTCCAAACTTCTCCTGACTTCTCCAGCCTTCTCCAGACTTCTCCAGCCTTCTCCTGACTTCTCCTGACTTCTCCAGACTTCCCCAGACTTCCCCAGACTTCTCCTGACTTCTGCAGACTTCTCCAGACTTCTCCTGACTGGGAGAACACTGGTCTAAAAAGCCAGATCTCTAATGTTGGCTAAAGTGGGAGCAGCTACGGGAATAAAGTATCAAACTGTTCTCACAATTACCTTGAACTTACAACCTGACCCCATCGGAGCAGACACACTGGTGGCTATGCTAGTTGTTTTAGGGGTCTAAGCTAATTTTATCAATAAGAGGGAAAAAGGAATGTTTTCCAAAACAGCTGCTCTTCCAAAACACAACTCTACCCTCCAGCATCACTGCATCCTCTAAATGCCCAGGTCACTAAGGAGTCATAAAATCTCATATCTCCTGAAGTTCTGTTTGGCTTGCTCAACAAATGGGTTATCAATGACCAATCAAAATTCAGCCGCCAGGTCAGGCCTGTATGAATGGCCAGCCTTAATGAAATGTAGTAGCTGGCTCATAATGGCATTTAGATGCTATTTACCCAGCTTCAATCAAATCTGCCATGTCACAACATACTCTCTGGTCTTCAGAGATGGTTTAGTCTTCAACATTAATTTAGTCTTTCAATCCTTATGTAAGATTTACACAATTCAAATGGTCCTTTCATTCGTTCACTACCATTTTGGACAAAATCTGCTTGGACCCCCCTAATTGCCACTTATTCTCTCAACTTCTGTGATGGTCACGGTACACACCGCAATGTGTAGTCATTCATTCATCTTCTCTAACCGCTTAATCCTTACCAGGGTCACGGGAACCCGGAGCCTGTCCCGGGGTCTATGGGACTCACACACACACACACACACACACACACACACACACACACACACAACTATGGTCACTTTAGAATCCCCCACTCACCTGACGTGCATGTGTTTGGACTGTGGGAGAAACCCAGAGACACTGGAGGGAACCCACACCACCACGAGGAGAACATGCAAACTCAACACACACTAGACCAGGGCCCATATTCAAAAGTCTGGAGAAATAAAATAAACGCATGCTTCACACAATATGTGCTGTTTGGCTCCAAAATCTTGCTAGAGACAGACTGTCACTACTACAGGAATAACGACAGAAAGTCATGCGTTTGAATCCCAAGACTGCTCCCCGGGCGCTGTGTTTCTGGCTGCCCGCTGCTTCAGTTGGTGAATGGGTTAAATGTGTTAAATGGGTTTAATGGGTTAAATGGGTTTAATGGGTTAAATGGGTTTAATGGGTTAAATGCAGAGAAAGATTTTCACACTGTGTGCTGGTGTGTTCACGTATGACAGAATGGTCACTTTACACTTTACTTTACACTCCACACCAATTAGTTCTGTTCAAATGAGATCTCGCTTCCATTCAGCAACATGTACAGGTGAACTGTCCCTTTACACTGACATCATCACAAGACCCCCCTGAAACCCCCACCACAAACCAGCAGGCCTCGTCCAGAGAGGCAGTTAAGAGGCTTTAGCAGGTTTAGGCTACAGTCTGAGTAGCTGGTGTTGTTATATAGTGGGCTTAAAGTACAGACTTACTTTCAGTGTGGAGTGTTAGCTTGCTTGCAGCATGGATTTAGTATTACTGGCATTTTGACTGAAAAAAAACTATATTCTTCCCACAGGGAGAAACAGGAGCAATTTTAAAAAATGACAGACATTTTTCCTCACTGTTCGTATCTTCCTTCCATTTTTCCTTTATATTCGTAAGTGAGGTCTGAAATTAAAATCTTCATTGAAGCAAACGTTCTAGAAAAACGTGTAGCAGCGCATGAACGAAAAGACTTAAGGACCTTTTTTTCTTTTAAACCACAAAAATGTGACGATTTCTGAAGTTTAATCCACTGCTTTCCACTGTTTGTATTCTTTTAGTGAATATGTGAAGAGCGCCATCTAACTACATTCCAAGATTTTATTTCGTTTCACAAATTAGCCAAAAAAAGCACAACAATTGGAATAAATTAGAAGAAAGTGTAATAATTACTGTGTATCATGAATTAATATAAGGAAACAATAATAAGAGCTTACTTGATGTGTGCATTCACTCTGAATCTACTGAAGCATCCAACAATAAGGGCAGCTTGGAACTTCTTTTGTATTGTGACAAAAAATATGGTGACACACAGAAAGCTCCAATTCCACATGCTGATCCATTTAATTATCTTTAATGTTAATATGCACATGTATGCACACACACACACACACTCAGAAGGCTTGGAATGTAAGAGTGGCAAAACATTCAGGTTTGATTTAGGGATGTGCGATAGGTGAATAGTTCTCAGAAATGTACAGAATCCTATTCTGACAGGATTACAGTCATCTCAAAACAACCTGGCCAGTATTAATACATCAATACATGTTTCTTCATCTTTATTTATTCACAGATTACGGGCTGAAGTCTTTAAGCTTCAGAGAAAAGGGCCGAGTCGAAGGCTGTTCTCTTTGTTGTTCAAAACTCTGAGAGCGAAACTTTAACAAGGAAAGCTTTTGGGAATGTCCCGGCGTCTAATGGGACCGCGGCGCACCTGAAGTGAAATCTCACACAGCATTGAAAAAAAAAAGGCTCTTATAAAAGCCCTCTCTGCGAAAATTAGACTCTGACTAAGTGGGTGAGTGAACGGGGTGCGGGCTGAACACTGATATGACAAGACGCTCCTTTAATTACTACAGCTAGAGCCCAAGCGGCAGGCCTGATTTTCGTTCAAAATGTCAACACGCCCACTTGGGAGACGCTACTAAAAAAAAGAGGGAGAGAGCGAGGCGCAGGCAGGGAGGAAATTGAACTGAAAACAAATGCAAAAATGTTGATGTCAACACTATTCCAAAGCGTTGTGGGACTCCGGCGTGGCACGGAAGACAGCAACATACATCAACACACGCCGGTTTGGGTGTTGAGCCAAACGGCGGGTCCTGATTGATTGTGAAAGGGCGTCAGAGAGAGAGAGGGAGAGAGAGAGAGAGAGAGAGAGAGAGAGAGAGGAGAGGAGAGGTGGAAGAAATCCATAGACGAGAAAAACCCTTAATGTGAAGGCTGAGGTTCAGTTCATAGAAATATTTCAGCTGAACGGCCCGAGCCAGTCAGCCTGAGCACCTTCCTTCAAATACTGAGACATTCAGATAATAGATAACACACAATAGAAAAGATTTACTAGTAGTTTAGTTTCCCCACAGTTTAGTTCGCTTAGACGTTAAATCCAACCGTCCACAGTCATTACTGAACACTTTAGAGGACTTATTTCTTAATAACTAAACAATGCGCCCGTAGTTTAACAGGGAAATTCCGTTGATTTTTCAAAATTCACCCCTAATACAGTGTTTGAGATGTAAATACAGTCGTTCAGAGCGGGAAAAGTCGTTAATGTGAGTATAAAGTTAATGTGGTTCGATAAAGAGAAACTTTTCTTTTCAGTGGTGGTGAATGGAACCGAACGGACTCTTTTATTTACATCTGCAATCACACCAGTGAACTCACACGTCTTCTGAGGTTCAGTTCACCACCACAGTCAAGAAATCAGACTTGATACGTGTCTTGTCATTGTACAATTTCACACAAATCCCACTTTAACCCTCGTCTGGTCCCGGGGGGGTCTATGTGACCCCAGTCCTGTTTAAACGAAATATGTTTTAAACTATCAAGAGTAGTGACCTCCCTTTTCATGTATTTTCTTATATGGCCGTCCTAACAATGTAGCACACTTTAACTACTTTTTGTGTTTATCTGTTAATTTTTTATTTATTTGTCTTTCCGTTAGGGGTTAAGTAGACCCCATAGTACTTTCGATGTAACGTATTTTTCTCTTATTTCAACCCACGCTGTTTCGAGAACAAGCAGTAACGTGACCACTGACAACTGAAGAGTGAATTTCCAAAACTCACTCAGTCCAAAAGCTTTCTTTTTCTTTTTTTTTTGAAAATCGCGTTTTACTTGTTTTACCTATTGGAAAGCAATTCTTACAGGAAATATTTTTTTAATTGAAATTTTACAGTTACTTGTCATTTTTCTGTTCACATTTTACATTTCAGTTTGGGCAAATTTGTTTAAAAAATATAATGTAAGCATTTTTTTAAGTAAATCGATATTTAAGGTCACAAAAGTTTAATATTTATATCCGACTACATGACACAGCATAGAGTCACTGACTGTTTATGATCTACCGCCTGGGAGCCCTGGGTAAATAAGTACTCGCGACTGTGCGACTGAACTGAGTGAGTTTTGGAAATTCTCCTAATCTTGTACTGTGTATTACGCAGGACTGAGTGAGTTTTGGTTGGTTATACTGTTGCACATAAAGAGGAAAAGTAAAAATATGCCAATAGTAATGTTACCTAAAAAATCACAAAAAAATGGACTGAGTGAGTTTTGGAAATTTGCTCTTCAATTATTACACGTTAATTTCTTCGGCCACAGTTTCTTGATGAAAGCGTTTGTTATTTTTTACTGAAAATGTGCACAACTTTGGAGAATGTGAGAAAGACAAGCGACAGGACTTCTTGATCATTCCACATGCATGTCAAAAACTGGAAAAACAACATCGCAAGACGTCAAACAGGTCGTTCACAGTTGTGGTGTGACTCATACTCCGGTAGGGCATTAACAGAAAAGTCGACCAGTCGACTTCAGAGGCACAAGTCGATGCCCCCTGACTAGTCGTGTGTGTTTTTCTCGCTCTGCCCCCTTGTGTACACAATGCAGTCTCTGCCTCTGATTGGCTGACGCTGACATGCGTTCCTTGGTTTAACCAATTATAATAGTACCTTCATAAAAGGGGCGGTACCATTGGCGCGAGTGGAATATAAACACGAAACCACCACAAGACAAGAGACATGGCAGCAGAGGAGACAGACACACATCACATGTGTGGAGATCCTTCACTCTAGACACACAAACAGCACGG